>JAQIWG010002448.1:0-20391 GCA_034695025.1 Chamaedrilus cognettii | reverse complement strand
TTTAAAGATCTTAAGAGGACCAGTCCACTAGCAGCAACAGTAGAGACAAAGGAATAGGCCCAGTGGGGCAAGGCAGGTTTCTAAAGACCATGCAGATGATGCAGTGCGCTAATGTAGGCTAAGGAGTAACAGATTTAAAGGATCTGGAAACTCACAGTGGAAGGGTACGTGACAGGTGCATTGTATCTTGGGAACAATTATTAACTTACAGCAGAGGGGCGGCGTGTGTTTGAATATTTGCATCCTACTAAAGACGATGGACGCTTAACTTGAAGTTAACTAAATTAACTTACATTAATATTGGTAGGCCTGACGATAGGTAGGCAACGATACATGTATGTACATGTATCGTTGGGCTCAGTACATGTATTGCATGTATGTAAGCACAAGCTGTTGGCCCTGACTGACGCAAACGTCAGATAAGGCCAAACAAAATGTGACATGAAAGCGTGATACGGTTGGAATCAGCGTCTTGGATCGAGTTAAGGTTGAAGTTTCAAAATTCATGCCATTGCTAATGTAGGCCTAACAGCTTTTGACTTTAACCTAAAGTTTAACCAACGTTCGGTTTACTGTGTATAAAATTGGATCGACATTAAAATGCTCATTTTAAAACTTTTCTAATTTCGCGTTCCTACTTTCGCGTCCAGGAACGTTTAGCCTGCACAGATGAGTGGGTCTGCTTATAATTCATTTCATCGAGATCTAATAGGTCTGTTTTGTGAATAAGTTGTCATATTATCTACATGCTACATTACTATTCATCCTTATTAAAATCGTTATTTGGTACAGTGCAACGTTTTTACTGTAGGCCTAATCAGCAATGACGTATAGCTTGTAGGCCGGGGCCTAAACATTTTGCCGTTAGGCACAGACTGGCGCGCAGAAACGGGAAGAGTACATATAGGCTAGTATAGACTGAAGTGTACTACTGCGTCGGGTTTTCAGCTGGCCTTTTGATGTAGGCCTATGCATACTCTATACTGTAACGAAAAATGAAAGAAAACTTAATTTGAACAGCATGTAGTAGGTCTATAATGATGGACGCAGGTTTATTTAAAGCAGACCTAGGCCAGCTGTAATTATTTTGGTCAGGCCTATGTGTAGCTACGCCTGATTACATTGTAGTCTAGGCTAGGCCTAGGCCTTTAAATTTATATCAAGATTTGAGCAAGGGCAGGGCAAAGGTGCAAAATCTAGCATATTGAATGTGTAGATCGAACTACGTGTAGGCTCAGTTTTTCCATCAAGTGTTAAAATTTAATTCGAGGTCATGACGTCATCACACCCAATGAGCGCGCTGAACGCTTGTTCTGTGGTTAATTTAGCGCTACGTGATTGGTTTTTGCAAAATAAATCTCGGATTAAAATTTTAACGCTAGATGGAAAAACCCGGACGTAGAATCTACATGCGGATCATAGAAAATTGATAGCTTCAGATCAGACAGCATTGGAAGCCCCATCTGTTTCGCTATAGCTAAATAAATATTAGGCCTAGATGCAGGGTCGAATTGTGAGGCCGAACGGACTTCGGCGAATTTGCATGTAGGCTACTGTAGCTATAGTGACGACAATGTCCGACATCAGGCTTATAGCCTATAGGCCTACTATCCCATAGACCTAACTGTGCCACAATTTTAGAAAGAAAAGGCCATTTATGATGGACTCTGTTGATAAACACGATACAGGAGGAGGTATGTATCTGGGCTGCCTCGATGGAACTTTTATCCCATAAACTAAATACGTAGATATTTAGTCGTACAGGTGGACAAAAAAGCGACGCCCCTGGACTTTTTCGCGTAGGCCTATAACAGTAATGCAATTTACATCCGGCGACAGCCACATTTTGCACGTACATAGCCATCTGTTTCCAACATTGCTGCCAAGTTTCACGAAATTTTCGAATAATTATACAATACAATACAACAAATATACAAACATACAACAAAATACAATACATACAAATACAATAATACAAAATTGTCGAATAATTCCGCAGTTGTGAGCTTCGGAAATGGACTGATCTGGCATTTTGGTCCCAGAAGCGCGCGCACTATTATTTGGGCTGCTGAACTAATGAATTAGACGCAAAACTTATGAAGCAAACAGGTGATTTAGCAAATTGCACATTCTTTTGAATCGTTCGGTATACGTTATTTTCAAAATTTCTTGCTACGCACTTTATCAAAGTTGAATTTATTTTAAAGATGAATTGAATTTTTTTCCAAATGCAACCCAGGCCCCTATATTATGCACTAAATACTAGTTCCACTACAGTATACACATTAATTATTGCAATACGCGCGCTTTAAATAAAAAAAAGAAAAGCGCCGCAAAATTATCACAAGGCCCAAAAAAGTGCACACGCAGCTTTCTCCCGCTCACGGACTCCTTAGCTTAAACGTAACATTCGGTCATTGCTACAGGCATTATTGCGACAACGATGTTGGATTTCGATGACAGAACCAGTCTACATACAACGCATAAGACAGATCTTGATGCGGAAGCATCACCGCTAGAGCCAAGTGCAGTTAAACAAGAATGGGAAACGAACCACATCCCGAAAGACCAACCAGTCTTAGCATTCAATTCACACGAACAACAGGACATGGATTTTCGTTCCTTGGATAAATCAAATATGTCACAAAGCAGCGTCAACTTTGAGGAAAAAGATTTGGGGTTCTGTCGTCTGGAGACGAATATCGTAAGTCGAACAAAATTTGTCGCCCACTCCGGACGCGAGCAAAAGCAAGAAGAGACTATGATTTATCAGGAATCATTCACGCGAATGGAGGACCACGATTACATAGCAAGACAGAGCCAATCCCCGGACTTCGGTCAACACCAGGACTCAATGAACAAGACCAGACACCAGCATGCACTCGCTGATACGCGCGGTTCTTTACCGGTACAACGCATCACTAAGAATGCTATGTCTCACGGATTCAGCTATCAGCCGGTAAATGATTTGCAATACTATACAGCTGATATAGCTAACAATGTGGATCATCATCATGAGCCACACCATTCAGTCGCCAGGTCAGTCTTCAGTGTTACTAGTCCGCGTATGAGTGCCTACTGTCCACCACAACAGATTCCAACCACACTGTCCTCCAACATTCTTCCACTAACTGGTATCTCCGTGGGGCCAACATACAAATCCTTTTCGAAACAGTCCAAACCTCCGAATTCAATCAATTCCACTCAAACATCTGCTTATATTCTCGACAATTCATCAAATAGCGATAATACCTCAAGCAGATTGACACAGGACGCATCCAATGTTTTTGGGCAAGTGCCGCTCCTGTACCATAACTGCGAGGATGGGACACCGCGAACCACCCCTCGGTCCGCCCCAGGGTTCATGTCATCACCCGCCTCAGAACTCGACTTGGGGCTCGTCCCAAACCCCGTGCTGGCACAGTCGCGAGCGGCCCCGCCGCCGAAGCAGCGCCTCCACATGCGCATAGTGGGGCACGACCCGAGCAGTCGTCTGCTGACGGTACAACGCTCACCCCTCAGTTTCGCACACGCCTGTGCGCCAGAGCCGTTACGCCACCCGGAGTCAGCTAGCATGGCGGCTGGTCATGCGGGTCATCAGAGAATCTTTCAAGTGGGCGGATTAGAAAGTGCGTCTCTGTCGGTGAACATAGTCAGTAAGACTAACCGAATGTCACTTGCTGGTCCGACAGCTGAGATGCTGGTTGCGTGCTCAGCTGGTGGCTCTTCAGGTGTGGATCCTAGCGGAGGATTGCTGATACCCGGCGCGTCGTACAGGCCCCTAGGAGACACACTTATCGTTGGGAAATCTCTTACACCGAGTTCCACTGGCCGACTGCAGCAGGGTTGCACAATGGACGGGTTGTCTGAAGTTTGTCCAGTAGCGGGCGTGACGTCAGAAGCGAGATCTGAGAGCGAGCCGGATCGTGGGCCTTGCTTGCAAAATGTAGACGATCAAAGTGTTAATTGTAGCAACACTAGCTTTCCCACACACCAGGCCTGCAACTCCAGCTTGCAGAAAAATTCCGAAGGGCAACCAGAAACGGGAAATAGAAAGATCAAGCTACTGGTTCACCGCACCACGCCGGGTACATCGATGTATTTAGCAGGACGGAAAGGATGCAGCGGTATTCCGCTCAGCATCCCAGCGTCTTACGCCAACAGGCCGGAATATGCTGATTACGTAAGTATAGCGCAGAACGATGCCATTCATACGATTGAAGAGGAGATGACGGCTGCAGTTCAAACGAAGCTGCTCGAGGAAAGGTGGAGGCGATCTCAACACGTGCAGCAACACCCCGCACGCTTCGCCTTGCAGCGCAGACCAGATATGCTGCTCTACGATCCAGCACAAGGTGTGTCAATCGGGTTCTTTTTGCACTCAACATCTCACAGCTTTGATGGTTGATCGCAGTCCTACAGACATTCATCATTCAGCCATAGCTGGTGTGTATGACTGCAGGCGGGTAGGAGAAGTGGCAGACATTGTTGGTGCCCTAAATAGTGCCATATTGCATTTTCATGCAATCATGGCACTCCTTTGGCTTCTAAAACTGTTGATGGTAATTGCGCTAATGTCATTTTCTATGTTCCAGGTATTCCTCGCCACTGCCTTGCCGCAGGCGACCCCACGCATGCACGCCAGCAGTACCGAGCCCCATATCTCCAGACAGCAGCCCCAACAGCCGCTACCGAAAACAGCAATCCGTTTGTCAGCTCCAAGTCGCTCCGCGAGGGCTACTTCGTCGTGAATTCCAAGAGCGGTACCCCTCACGCGCCCCATTCGGCCACTGCTGCATCTTCGCCCCGCAGGGAGTTTAGTGTGCGCCTCACCGCCGGCCGCGCCGCCGGCGGAGGCGAGGAGGAGGGCTGCGAGCCCGAGGGCGCCGTGAACAACCTCGTCATCCCCAGTCCCTTCCTCCTCCAGACCGGACTCGAGCGCGCTCTCGGGTTCGCCGAGTACCAGCCAATGAGTCCGTGTCCATCGGCCGGAGGGGGTGGAGCAGTCATTCCAGAGGCGTGCGCACCGATGGACTGGACGGATATGTCCTCGACGCTGCGTGACGAGCAGGGCCTTCACGGGTTTGACGCCTGCAGGGGGCGTTCGGCATTCGAACAGGACGTGAAGAGGAGACAGGACGTGGAGGGGAGGTTCGTATTGGAAGGAATTGCCACTTCTACGAGAGAAATTGGGAGGGGCGACCGGGAAATGATGAAATCAGGTGAGCACGGCTTTAGATACATCCTAATTGTCTTAATTTGCATATGGGATTATAAGTAAGGATGGGTGTTGCTATTACGTTTCTTTTACGGCATGTTGTATATTATGTGCAATCTTCTGTTCATATCTCTCGATTCAGCTCTGGTTGATCAGTTGAATATTGTATCCACGCGGATGCCTAGCGCTGATGCCATGCTGTTGCAGGGCAAAACTCAGTGTCCAATGCACCATCCGACGACAAATGGTCGGACGTCGAATTTGGCGTGTTCTCTCCCCGAACCCTTCCCGCTGCTTCCCTCCGAGACTCTACGCCTTTGCCTATCC
Source organism: Chamaedrilus cognettii (assembly GCA_034695025.1). NCBI lineage: Eukaryota > Metazoa > Annelida > Clitellata > Enchytraeida > Enchytraeidae > Chamaedrilus > Chamaedrilus cognettii. The sequence continues at coordinate 14,846 of JAQIWG010002448.1, read as the reverse complement.
TGCCCTCGATCACAGACGCGGGTCATGTCTGGTCCTGCAGCTACAACGAAGAACAACCCGTGTCGCACGGAACTGATGGGCGCCTCATCACGGAGCATAGAGACCCCTACCAGCTCTGCACCACCGAGCAGCCAATCACACTACAATCCTACTCTATGACGCCTGCCTGGCATCATGCGAACCTCGGCTGGCCCTCAGCCAGTGCGTTTGACTACGAGCAGCCACCGGAGCTCGACACCACGGCAAGCAGCGACACAACTTGGGGTCAGAGCGGTGTTGAGCCTCAACCACCCGCTGAGCTTCATCCTCCGTCGTCCAAGCACCGTAAGGCAAATGTGACGGGCGACTCTGGGCACGCTCGGCTTGTACCTCGGACGACGCCCAAGAAGAACGCAAAGACCCTTCGACTGGAGGGGAAGCTGGGGTGTGAGAACGAGACGAGCTGCTCGTCCCAGTGTCCACTCAAGCGCTCATTCAAGTCGTGCGAGAGCAGCGCGACGGTGACGGGTCTTTCAGGGGAGCAGCGAGGCAGTGCCATCGCCGCCACCGGACCACAATCGGCTGGGGTCGCGCAGGGCGCAGGACAGGGTTTTGTCAGCGAGGAAGGAGGCAAGCCGTGGCAGGCAAAGAACGGTAGCAATGAGAAGTCCTTGAAGAAGAAGGCAGTGAAGGAGGGAAGCGTTGATTCCCAGGGCGCCAGCAGGGTGGACACTACCCGTCGCGCAGACGGCGTGGCATTCAGCGCGAGCCCGGCGGGGCGCACACCTTACGCATCGGAACCCACTACGAGCACTCAGCTTGGGAACTCGGCTGTGATGGCACAGTTCGAAGAACAATGGAATAGTTTCTACAAATCTCAGACGAGGGTGTTTAGTGCTCTGTCGTGCGATGATTCCGCGACTGCCGTTAGGAAGGAGAATAGCGACAAGGCGAGTGATGGACGCAACCTGAACACCAAACCTCACGAGGAGGGCAGTGATCGCGATGGAGGACGGAAAGATGATTGCGGAGCAGGGAGACATATCAGTGGAGTGCGTGGCACCTGTAGATCAGTTCGGGGCGGTGAGAGGTGTGACGAAGAGTGGGATAATAAGAAAAAGTTGAGTGGAGACTTAGCTCAGAAAAATAGAAGCAGTGGAAATTTGGAGAGAGGACAGAAAAATGACAAAACGTGCGGAAATCATTGTAATGAGAAACATTGGAGAGAGAATAGTGCAGAGAGAGTTAGAGGAGGACAGGATGGTGATGAATGTGATATTGGACGTGCAGGGGAGGAATGTATAAGAGGGCGAGACATGGATGAATGCGGGCAGTGCGGGAGGACCGGTGAAGAGCCAAGCGGGATATCAGGATGGAATAAAAGCGGGAAGGCAGAAGGGAAGGCAGGAGGGGAGCCAGAGGGGCAGACGGAGTGGGACCTGGAACGGCTGCTGGCGGCAGTTCTGGCGCTGACGCTGGCGAGCTGGGAGGAGTACCTGACGACGGACCAGCTGCAGATGCATCGCTACGAGCTGGAGCGCGCACTCGCCTGTGGATACACCCAGGACGCGCTCGAAATGATCCGCAACCGAGACCTCGAGGTGTGGCGCGTCATCGACAACATGGCACCGCCTGCATTTCAAGCTGCCGTGCAGGGGAATGGCCTGGAGGGGGACGTCCCGCCAGCCGCCGCTACGCGGAATCGCCTCGATCAGTATATTCAGGACATGGCGGCGCATAGAGCCGCGGTGGGAATGTAGGGGGCTCCCAGCAGTAGATCGCGGTAAGGAGATGTGGGTGGCGGCATGGAGCTTTGTATTTGGAGGACAGGGACAGCAGGGGACAGTAGGTGGCAGCTGGTGGCTGGGATAGGCTAACAGTCCGCACTAAGGGACTGTGCCCTTACGGAAAAAGCACATTATTTTCGCATGTGACCCACATCTGACCCATATGTAGATTTGGAACAAGCCTCCATGTGACCCATATTGAACCAAATGTAAGTCACAAGTGGTTCACTAGTGTTATTTTATCTGAGACTCATTTTAACATCGCATCGTTTGTTCTTTTCTCTGCTCAGCGACTTCTCTCCATTCTCTTCCAAATTCACATCTCAAAAAGGCCTGCTTTCTTTTTATACCTCATTCGTGAGAGACCACCGGTAAGTCTCTGTAGAAAACAATACTGTAGGCAACGAAATGACAAACAAAGAGCAACTTGCAGCTAGAAGCTGCGGAGACGAGACGATGGAGTGTAGAGAGAGAAGCCACCGAGCGACTGATACTGTAAAACAAAATTTTAGCTGCACGCAATTTTTGCGTTTTTGAGGACTGCCAATTATAACATCTGCAGCATTATTTTTGCGCATGCAATTTTTGCGCGTCTTCCCGATTCGTAAAATTCGCCAAAACAATATGTACACGAAAATATATCATGTCCTACAGTAAGTCGTATTTTGGAGCTGTTCTCTCCTAAAAGATATTTAGTGGGCATTATTCGCATTTTGCATACTTATGGAGCGCCACAGGATTGTAACTGCACCTGATTGTTCGTGTTTACTTGCAATTTTAAAATGAAATTTGAGAGTTTGGGAGTGTCAAAGGGAAATATTTGCATGGGTGTCCGTTTAAAAACTGCACGTTTTATGGCTCATTCTTATCTCATTCGCACTTCAAAAAACATTTAAAGGTTTTGAATAGAGAAAAACGGAATAAACACGTGTAGCATTACGCCTGCTCCCTCTAAAACAGGTGTAGTTCAACTGCTTAGACTTTAAAAAACGTGCAGGCTTACGCCAACACAGTCTATTTTCACACGCAATTCTGCGCTTAGATGCCAGTTCAAATTAGGTGTACAATTTTGAATCTAAATTACAACAAGACAACTTTGCATGATAGAAGAATTAGAGTAATAAATAAAATAATCGCAGCGAAGCCTACGCTATACAATACACACTCTACAGCTAACTGGCAAACCTTCATCTCCATCAGATCTCCATTTGCATCAACTTCATTTCAGTAGAGATCTCACGCTCCGCAAAATCAGAGATTTATAGTTTCACACAAAAATGAATAGTTATTCCCAAAAACAGATGAACTGCTTTCCAATTATGCTACTTAAATGCACAACCATTTACAGATGGTTTTAATTGAGAATACTGTAAAACGCGAAATCTTTGCCGCATGTTGTTTGGGCGGCCTTGATTCTTGGAAATTTAGCTGCACTTCATTTTGAGGGGTGTCCATTATAAACAGCGTCTGCAGCTTTATATTCGCGCATGTAAACTCGCTAATTTCGCGAGTTTTTGCCGTTTCGCAACATTCGCCAAAATTACATTTTTTACAGTATTTCTGTTCGAAAAGATTGTATACCAAAGATTTGCATTGTACACAAAGATATTATTTGATATTTCATACCGTCAATCATGCACGTATTATGCAACAACAACACTACATGGCATTACTAAGGCCTCCTTTTCACGATGCATATTTTACATGCAATTTTGCATGCAATATTGCATGGAACCATGTTAAGAAAATTACAATGTAAAATGTCCGTTGTCATTGCAACGATTTCCTTAACTGGGTTTCATGCACGGGCGTGTTCCTTAACTGACTTGCATGCATGGCTTGCATGAAACTCAGTTAAGGACATTTTACATTGTAATTTTCTTAACATGGTTGCATGCAATATTGCATGCAAAATTGCATGGAAATATGCACCGTGGAAAGAGACCCTAAGAGCGAGAGTCGCGCAATTCCTGAAAAGTTAAGAGCAACTACAAACTACCAACGAGCTGTCTGGGTGGAGATGAGTAATACTACACAACTACGCATTTAAGCAAGACAAAAGGCACACCGTACTTAAAAACAAACGATAAAAATGCATAAAGGAGATGCAATTTGATCTAGGCCCGTACAGATACTGAGAACCAGTATATATTTTTATACATTCATTCTAAGGGCATATTTTTGGCCGAGATACCCAGAATCTAGGAATATTCCATTTTGGTCCAATGGTATCGCTGATAGTAGCACATTCTCTAAGCAGCACTTTGAGCAGGCAAGGACTAGCTAGTAGCATGCACCACTCGCATTTCCCTAAACTGACATACAATGAAAATTTTTCATATTCTCACAAAGCGTAAAAACAAAATCTCCCCCTACCCTACTCGAGCGGGCAATAATTTACGAGCGGACCCCTAAACGGATGCATTCGGTAAATAAAACTTAAAATTCTTAAGATCAATCCGCCTTCAGAATGACAAGAATCAACGGACAAAAAATGTAAAATCAAATTTTAACTGCGGCACGAGCGTTCGTCAAGCTAGCATAATTCTCTAAAAACTGCGCGAGATTGCTTCCTGTTATTATACAGAACGAGCAGTCCTGCCAGTGCCCCGCAAGCCCTTCTCCCGGAGCCCACAAGACCCGTGCTGAAGGAAGCAAAGATCCTTTATAGCTTCGGTGAGTAAGTCTCGCGTCACATTATGCAACTCTCTAAGAACAACGTCAGAGGCCCAACGTCATTGAGCCCTATGTGAGGGTTTACAGGGACAGCAAACATATAGAAGCGAAAATTATGTAGTTAGATAATCTCAGTAGCGTAACGAAGCTCAAAGCTTGCACAGCAACACTCCACTAACTGCATCGTAGCTCCACACGGCAACTACACAGAAAGATTGTACAGAAAGCGGCGAATAAGCAAAAACAAAGTGAACAACTTGGTAATAGCAAGGCTCGCCCAGTTCTCCAATGCACTCCATAAACTTGATTCTTGCTCTAAAAATGATACCTGCATTGCGGGCTGCAGCATCTACACGATGATTCAGGAAAATGGGAACCAATAGAATGATCATTGTAAATCAACCAATTGCCAATTGATTTACATGAAACTTGAAAAAAGAATACCTGAGAGATTTGCGATTATAATTAATTCGTAGTTTGTCGTGTGTCGCAGCTCATGGTGGACAGTTTGAACAATTGTCCAATGGTGGACAGTTGTTCAAACTGTCCACCATTAGCTGCTACACACGCACAAAGACGGCCACGCCATTGTTTGACTGGCGCGTCAATGACACGCTGGTCCAGCTTTTCCCCACTCATCCACGATGCGCTGTTATGACTAAAAGCGAACGGTAAGGAAATCTAGATAAATATTTAACGAGCAGCGGTACAGTACCGTAGGCCTACGACGTTAAAAGTTTCATGTAAATCGACTGGAAATTGGTTGAGTAATAATGATCATTCTACTGGTTCCAGTTTTCCTGAATCACCGTGTAGAATATCAAGAGTGAACTGACGTCACAGCGCTATTGACTGCTACTGCAGCGAGGGCGCGTGTCATTTGCTTAAGTGACAATTTCACCTGTTTGGTTTTTGGGAGTGAAAAGACCGTGTATAGTATCGAAGACTATTAGATCGATTCTGCACATAGAATCGTTCCCCCTCTTCAGTCGCCTATTACGACTGGCCCGGGGAGCTCTGGGCTGAAAGCCAATTCTTTGTTCCCCGGCTTGCAGAAGAATACATAATTTTTCCTATCTGGCAATGTAATTATTATCAACCAATCACGACACAGTAAATGAGTTAGAACGAAAGTTTGAGCGATGTCACTCGATCCAAAGAAATAGCGCCCAGTCCTTTAAATTGATAAAATAGGCTACATATACTTTTCTCAGAATGTCAATAATAATTATATATATAGGCTAGGGCTGGAAGGCCTAGCACTAATCTAAAACTTCTGAATGTTTTATTTCTTAGAGTTTCATCATCTTTAGTTAGAGTTTGTGATTAATTTTCCTGATTTACTTTAATTCTTACGATTGAGTGGTATCACTGGAACTTATTATTGCATGGCTAGACCAAGGGGGGTCACTACATGCTGTATATCGCGTCACGTATGGAGAGCGTGGGGGCGGGGCTACCAATTATCAACCGTTAACAATTGATCGACAGGGTCATGACCCTTTCATATCCAATCACAATAATCAACAACGATTACCCATAATTAAAATCAACATCCGTTTTTGGAAAAAAGATCCTTCTTTGTAGCATTGTGTAGCTAATGCATGCGGATCGTAGGCTTTAGATTTCTGTGGGCTAGACGCGATTGGTTGGTTAGCAGATAGAAAAAAGATTGTGACTCAGGCAAATCACACACGCGTACGCCACGAATAACTGCAGAAAGGCAACCAGACTGCGAAGTCTTCTCAAAATTAAATTTCATACACTACATGCAGTGACCATATCGCGTTTCAACTCGCTTGCTGTACACTACTTAAGTCCTTCTACTGCAGCGCAACACTCTACAACCTAGTAACCAAGTAGGGACGACTAAAAGATTCAATATACGACAGACGGCGCTCTCCAATCCATGCAGCAAAACAAGCAAACCGTACACCCATTCTGTACACATTCTACCGTTAATATTAAAAGTCTTTACGCTGAAAGTCATTGACAGATGGACAGCTGGCAGCAGCAGCAGAAGCAGCAGCAGCAGAAGCAGCAGCAGAAGCAGCAGCACATGCCCGACACCATTACTTAACATGAATGAAGCTCTAAACTCTTTGCTGCACATCAACAGCTCAATCCCCCAATAGTACATTCAATACTAACTCGCATATCTCCCATTCACGTCAAGATCAGAACTGATACAACACTGTTCAAACCATCTGTCCTTAACTTCAACTTCTCTACTGCACTCCACCCTAATGGATGATTATTTTCAGGGCTGACGGAATTACATGTAAACACCTTTGCCAAGGGTGCACAAATTGACTCGAAATCTTTTGCCGCGGTCAGGGTTCGAACCGACTCTCTGCCACACTCGCAATCCAAAGTCCGCGACTTAGACCACTTGGCCACAACGCTTCGCCAATTATAAAGTGACTTCTATTCTAAATATTTGTCGGAGCTCGCAACTCCTTGATGGTTTATTGACTGAATGCAGTTTTAATATGGGGCTGCAACTACTTCCCTTCTACTACTTACTCCTGTGATACCATGCGCACAGTACATCTACTGTAAAACATTTAATTTTCGCACGCATGCAATTGTAATTTTTGCAAATTTCGCGAAACTTGAGAAAATGACATGCAACAAATATAAAGCTGCAGAAGCTACTGTAATGGGAGGAAGTCCTCAAAAACGCAAAAATTAGGTACAGCAAAATTTCTGACCGGCAAAACCGCGAAAATAACATGCAGCAAAATTTAATGGTCTCCAGTATATCCACAGTCGCTGCCTGCTGATGCCTGCTGCTGCTGCTACTTGCTGAAGCCTGTACACACTCGTACCAAAGTCGACAGGCGCAGTACTACCACGCGTGACAGAATACTGCAGACTATTCAGAGAGGCACTGTCATCATCATCAGCTATCTTATCAACCGTCTACAGGGCAGAACGAGAACGCTAAGAAGGCCGAACGCCGGCGGAATTAGCCGACACCGGCGTCACAGAGTCGTGCTGACTCAGAACGTACACGCGAATATCTAATCTGTGCGGCTGAGCTTCACGCACAGATAACACTTTCGTTCATCTGTCAATCAAAAGGCAAACAAACGATTTGAAACTCAGATGTTCTAACCTTAGCCTAACCGCATCCAACCAAAACCGAACCCCTCAAATGAATCGTAAATTAACCCTAATGTAATTCCAAGCTATTTGTGATGATTGAGTCGCGAGGCGGGCGTGGACTGTATCAAGTATCGAAATGACTACACCGACTGCCTCTCTGTTTGTCTGTGTGCGCCTGTCTGGCCCTCTGCTTGTCCATGTGTGAGTGTCTCCGTGTGAATCCGTGTGCCTGTGTGTCTGTGGTGATTCACCGTTAGACGAGGTCAATGACGGAGATGGGTGATGCAGTCTTGGACGTTGTCGTGCTCGACCGATCGCTCTTGTGCGCCTGCGCGCGCTTGATGTACAGGTTGAGGAGCTTCACCTGCGCAGCGCAGAATGGCGCGGCAGGGATCAGCACAACGTAGCAGCGATATCAGCAAAGTGCAGCAGTATCAGCACCTTGCAGCAGTGATCAGCGCAACGTAGCAGCGACATCAGCAAAGTGCAGCAGCATCAGCACGTTGCAGCAGCGATCAGCACATCTGTCAGCACAGCTGATGAACTGTCAGCTCATTATATTTTAAAAAGACAAAGAATAACGGATATGACTAACGGAATTTTGGTTTCGGAAGTTTGAGGACTGTGTGTAGTAACGAAGACTATTACAGTCCGGTTCTATGCGGAGGGCCACGCACAGACCGCTACCCCCTCTATAGTCGCCTTCTACGACTCGCCCGGGGAGCTCTGGGCTGCAAGCCAATTCTTTGTTTCCCGGCTTGCAGAGGGACTAAGGATCGGTGTAATAATTGCTCATGTGATTTACAAATAGTAATTATGATACCCCCCTCACCTTGCTGCTGTTGAGGTCTGACAGATGTTCCCTCAGATCTTCCCCTATGATGATGTAGACAGCGACCAGACAGAAGACGCTTGCCTTCCTCACACTGCTCTCGTTATCATCATATCCCTGTGGCCAGCCATGCACAAACTAACCACCCGCATACCAAGAGTTCGTTTTAGCCCCGATGAAATCGGCGTAGCGCTGTGCCTCTTCGTAAGAAGGTCGCGTCGTCCTACGCTTGTGCCTTTGATAAAAAGAGTAGCCTACAGGACCGGCTTTACACCACTTTATTCACATTTATCTCGACGCCGATCAGAACTTATGAGTGGACGAGGGGGGAGGGGGAGGGGTGCTGACAGATAGGCTCGACAAACATGATCGACATCACTAGAGTATCTTGCACAGGCAGTCGCTACACCACCACATCCTCAAAACCGTGTAGGCGTACGACTTCTTCACATTTAACCCATAATGCTGCGCCTGCCCGTTCAACATTATGTGTACAAGTTTCTAAAAATCTTGTTTTAGGCGTATCAATACACCTCAAATTAATTGATTGCGCCGAATAAACTAACCCTGCTTTACCGATACCCACCAATGGAGAGTCAATTGCGAGTTGGTCAATCGGAGAGTTTAAAATGACCGTTGAAAATCTTCTGTGCCTAGTGTCACACAATCCACCGATTGAGTGAACTCAAGGTTAACTCGCCACGGTGGGCCATTTTCCATAAAATGTTAAAATTAAATCCAAGATCATGACGTCACACAATCAGTGCACTGAAAGCTTGATCAAGGATTAATTCAATGCCATGTTATTTAAATTTAACAAATTCCATTATTTCAAAAGTAAACAAAGAGAGGTCCCTAAATGAAAAACTAACTAAACTAATCGCCTTTTTTCGTCCATTCTGTTAGTGTCCATGTTTTCACACAAGTTTAGAGTTATGCGCCCTTGTGAGGACTGCTGGAGCTGAGTTTCTATGGCCGGATGCCCTTCCTGACGCCAACGAAATAAATGATCATCTGGCACGGGGTTAGCAGCCAGCAACACGTGTGTGTTTAACAGCCTCGCTGAAGGCCTGCAACAGACTATTGACAACACACAACAGAAATAATTGCCGCTGGCAAACCTTGAGCAGGCCGGGGATGATGGTGGGCAGGAGTTTCTTGACGGCGTCGATGTCGTCAATCGACTCGATGATCTTGATCTGAATCTTGATGGCGGCGAGGTTGGCGGGGAACTTTGCGTCCTGTGCGTACTGACTGAGGATGGACAGCGACTGGGCAGCGGGGAGGGACGTTGCGGCGGCACTCGCGCACTCCTCCGCCGCGCGCGCCACCTACGCGCCACCGCACAAATGCACTGACACACACCACCACACACCACACGCCTCCCCATCTCTGCCGCTGTTCCTCTCCATCTAAAGACATCTTTTCCCACCATAGATATATTTTATTCTCGTGACGGACACATGGAATAACGGAACCGGCTTTTCGACACTCTTTCTCCTTCCCCTTCGTCCTGGGTTTCACCAATTACCAACTTATGTCGGCCTATGGCGAAGGGAGGTCCCCGATGTCGTCCCTGGACGCCGAAACGGACTCTAAACTCATTATCACTATTATTTTATTACTGACAAATCAGCACACACGAGGGTACCTCCTTGACGTCATCCTTGCTGGCGTCCAGCACCTTGGTGATGGTCAGCTCGGCGTACTCCCTCAGACGGGCCGACTGTTGCCTGACGAGGTCTCTGAAGGCGCGCAGGGTCAGGGCCCGCACCTGGTCCTGCACCATCCAATAACATCAATAATAATGGGTTTAGAGTCCATGTCGGCGTCCAGGGACGTCATCGGGGAGAACTCTCTTCATGAGGGCAACATCAATCTTGATCCTACGCCAGCCAACAGACTTGTGTGCTGCATGATGTTGTAAATGGGATATTAGAGAGAGCGGTAGATGGGAACGGAAGAGAGGACTGTAGAGAGGATTGTCGCAAAGGTGTAGAAAGGACATTTAGAGCTAGGCAACAGAGAGGCTATAGTCAGCATTGTAGAGAGACTGAAGTGAGACTGTAGAGAGGTCTTTGGAGATGATGTAGTGAGTTATGAGTGATGACGTAGTGAGACTTTACAACAAGCAAGGGGAGCTCTGGGCTGCAGGCCAATCTTTGTTCCCCGGCCTGCAGGGGGGACATGCAGAGGGGCTGGCAGAGAGGCACTAAAGAGAGACACGTAGAGAGGCCGCAGAGTGAACTGACCTCAGGGTCTCTGAGAGCGTCTAGCAGCAAGACCAGGATGTTCTTGAAGTGTCGCGTCCACACGCCCTCGTCCCCCCCGTCCCTCGCCAGTTGACTTAGCTGACCCAGTGCAGCAACCCGCACCTTGCTGCGCAGCAACAAGCAGCAGCCGTCGCACGTTGCTGCACAAAAAAGTTTGTGAGCGGGCCTAACAAAGTTACGTGCGCACTTTTTTAGTCTCAAGGGACTTTTTCCGCATTTTCAGATCTTTTTGCACGCTTCTATTCCTGTGGTTTCTATATGAAAAGAATGAATTCTTCTTGAAGGTTAACTTATGTTTGACCACTTTATTGGAATTACATTATACCATGAAGTATCATAGCCCAACACGCCTGATTTTAAACATCGCCGTGTGCTATATCTACTCTACGTTACAATTTATTAGTCGACGGCCCAAATTATCGTGCGCAGCGTTCAATTTTCTGTGCGCGGCGTCTCTGGGATCAGTGCACGGCACTGATCCATCTGCAGTGCACGCGTGCAGCTTAGAGGGTTTAATTTTGTTTTTGTAGTTTAGGGACCGGGAGTAGCGCACTAGGGCTATATACAGTCCGGTTCTGTGCAAGAGAGCCGGCACAGAACCGCTCCCCCTTTTCGTCAGTGGCCTTTTATGACAAGCCTGAGGAGCTCTGGGGTGCAGGCCAATTCTTTGTTCCTTGGCCTGCAGGGGTGTAGGTTCAGATGGAATGCAGGCCATAAGCGTACGTGTCGTTGGCGCGTGAGAGGTCGGCGAGGATGTCGTCTACAACCAGCTCTGAGCCAGCTTCTGGCTGGTCAGGGAACTCTGCACCACACCACACCAACACACTGCATTGTACACCAACCTTCTTCTCTTCCCTCTCTTCAATGCTCTGCCAAATGGCAGATCCTTGGTGTCCAAACCTTCCACCCTATCTGATCTTCGGCTCTTCTCTTCATATCCGCACACGATTCCTTCTCGAGCAAGTTGTCGTCTATCATTTCGATACGTGGCCTTCCCGGTCCTCTCTTGCCCTCCATTCTTTCCTCCATCACCTCTCTCAACAAACCCTCTCCTCTCATTACATGTCAAATTCAGTAGACATCAACACACTGCACTATACACCGACGCACTAACTACACATCAACACACTGCACCACACCACATCAACACACTGCACCACACACCAACGCAATGCACTTCATCACACACACACTGCACCATACATCAACACACTACACCACATATCAACACACTGCACCATAAATCAACACACTGCACCACATATCAACACACTGCATCACATATCAACACACTGCACCACATATCAACACACCGCACCACATATCAACACACTGCACCACATATCAACACACTGCACCACATATCAACACACCGCATCACATATCAACACACTGCACTACATATCAACACACCGCACCACATATCAACACACTGCATCACATATCAACACACCGCACCACATATCAACACACTGCACCACATATCAACACACCGCACCACATATCAACACACTGCATCACAACAGAGTGGTGAAAAATAGATAAATGCAAAACTGCAGATCAAACACAAACTACAAGAAGTGGCTATGACCTGGCAGCTAAACCAAGCAACAAATATACTTGAAGGTTTGAATCCTCGACAGACTCGACGCATGATGCTAATAATAAAATGAAAGAATTCATTAGAAGATGGCTTAGAGAAAAAACATACACCGCTAGGCACAAGGTTCTTTTAAATTCATTTTTCAAAATAATAGTACGGCATAGATAGCATGGCTTACTTTCATCGAAGATGTCTGCGTGGTGGGGGGAAGGGCCCGCCGCCTCCGCGCCCCTCCAACCCACACTTTGACATACCCTATGATCCTACACACCACATACTGCGCTGCACTCACTGCACTCATCAGTGCACTCACACTGCACTTCACACATAGCTGCACTCATCAACTGCACTCTGAGACTGTACCACACGCCACAGAGCTGCACTCCTCACTGCACTCCTCATTGCACTATTGCAATCTTCACCAACATTCCAGCCTTGTAGCGAGTGGTTAAACGAAGCTTTGTGGCCAAGTGGTCACGGATTACGAGTGCGACAGTTGTCGATTTGAATTCAAGCCGCGGCAAAGATTTGGAGTCACTTCGTGCACCCCCGGCAAATGTGGTTTAAATTTGTCAGCCACAAGTGTTCCTAGGATGCCCACCAGTCTACGGTGGAACCACCACCAGCGACCATCAGCTGGTGCAATGGTGCATCATCAACTCTTCCTGTAATGCGCTACAACAACAACAACAACTAACATTCCAGCACTAACATTGCACTCATACTGCACTCACACTGCACTCACACTGCACTCATACTGCACTCACACTGCACTCACATTGCACTCACATTGTACTCAAACTCCACTTAAGCGCCGCCACTAAACAATTCATATAGAGGCCGCCGCACGCCGCACCTGTTCGTATTGCGCCGGTTGGTACGGTCTCTGGGGCTCTGCCCCGTTCCCCCTCGGGGTCGCGCCACCGGGAGGGGGCGCATGAGCCCTGCGCGCCCCCTGCGCGCCCTGCAGGGGGGGCTCCTGGTCGCAGCGAGAGAGGCGCTGGATGTCGGCGCTCGCACGCCTGATTCCATCCTGCACCTCCTCCGGGTTGAGGTTCTCTGCGCCGAGCCTCTCCGCCAGTCCTCCCCTGCACGCCACATTATCGTTTCAGAATAATGTCCCGGTAATATTATCCCAGACATGACATTAAACTGTGCCCAGCAGCCCCGCCCCTGCCGCCGCCATAAGACAGGACAAAGCGCTGTGGCCGAGTGATCCAAGTGGCCGGTCTCGAATAACGAGTGCGGCAGTCGTCGATTCAAATCCCGTCCGCAGCAAAGATTTAGAGCAACTTTGTGCACCCTTTGGCAAGGGTGGTTTAAATTCGTAGGCCTACGTCTGTGGGTTGATGCAGGGTGCCGGGGTTGATGCAGGGTGCCGGGGTTGGTGCAGGTTATTGGTGCAGGGTGCAAGGGTGCGTGCTGACCTGTGGGCTGTGCTGTGAGGGGCGCGCGGCAGGCCCTGCGTACCCCCCAGCAGGTTGTGTGGGGACAGCGGCTCCATGTCGCAGATGAGCGCCCCTCCCACCCCCTCGCCCCTGCCCAACCCCCCCGCCCCCCCTTGTCCCGCCTGACTCTGCAGGATCTTTGACACGCTCTCCTGTACACAAACATACAATGACAGTCTAACACATACACTAATACACACACGCAGTCACAATGAAGTACGTATGAAAGAGCCCGCACCTGTCCAAGGTCATAACATCTCACGCCACCAAATCCGTGTTTCCTAGGAAGCTGGCGTGTAATCAAATCTTCAGTACTACTACCACTACTACAAGCCAAGGACTTTATAGTAACACACGACAAAGTTATTTGCTTGTCTATGTTTTTCTCAAGCCAAAACCGCTTCAGTTCTTTGCCCTGAACCGGATTGTAAATAGTCTCTACACACGGTCCCCAAATACAGAAACCCAAAAACCTAAAATCCATCTCTAGTCGCATTATACGACTCGCCCGGGGAGCTCTGGGCTGCAAGCCAATTCTTTTTTCCCCGGCTTACAGGAGTATTTGCTTATCTATAATTACATTAGTCATTGGCCTATTATTTAACTAAGTCATCCATGATTTTGTTTAACATTGCACCCATCGAGTGACATTCCTACACATGCTGTATTGGCTGCTACACAACAGCGAGGCGCCGCTGTGGTGTAGCAGAAATCTGACGTTTCTATGAAAACCGTGCGTCGCAGGCTCCTCAGCAAGGCCATTAAACACACAAGCGTCAGTAGCTGCGAACCTGGTGCCAGATAATTATTTATTGATTTATTTGGTTGGCGTCAGAAAGGGCATCCAGCCATAAAAAATACAGCTTCAGCAGTCTCCATCAGGACGCACACGTCTAAATTGTGTGAAAACAGGACATTAACAGATTAGACAACTAAGAAAGAGGCGATGTTAGGTTATACGCGCTGTGTTGGAGAGCATTCACACGCTACACCTACCCTCCTTAAACCTCTCTACCACACCTTGAACCTCTCTACCACATCTTGAACCTCTCTACCACACCTTGAACCTCTCTACCACACCTTGAACCTCTCTACCACACCTTGAACCTCTCTACCACACCTTGAACCTCTCTACCA
>JAQIWG010002447.1:0-20391 GCA_034695025.1 Chamaedrilus cognettii | reverse complement strand
CAAACACCACGTTTAGTAAGAAGACTTATAGGCTAATACGTTGTTAAAAAATACTTTAGATTAAAACAAAAAACCAATATACCTTGGTTAGAAAACGAAACTTATAAAGGTGTGACAGTATTAGACTAAATCTAAAAAACAGCGGAGATTTAATTATTTATTGCAATTAAGGTCAAATATTTCATTATTTACTGATATCATTGCTGCACATTGATTATTTTGCAAACTTGGTGCATTGGACTCCACATTGCAAAATAATCATAGTACAGTAAAGAAATGAGTAAATATTGAAATATTTGACCTTAATTGCAACAAATAATTTAATCTCCATTGTTTTTTAGATTTAGTCTAATACTGTAACACTTTTATAAGTTTCGTTTTCTAACCAAAGTATATTGGTTTTTTGTTTTAATATGTATATGAATGGTAAGAACTTCATCGTTACTATTTAATACAATGTAATTTTTAAAAATTAATTAATTAAATGTCTAGTGTTATAATAATAATAATGGTAATGAAAATTAGTGGGTTGTAGTCCTTTTCGGTGTCTCATGACGTCGTTGGACAAATTTAATTTTATTGCACAGAAATGGCTTTAAAACTGATCACATGGTTTCAGCTGTTCAGCGTACGAGTTAAATTTTGTTCCAATGGCATTATCTGAATGTCGATCCATGATTTGACATTAATCGAATTGTAATCTTAAATATCGTAAAGTGTCTGATTTTTTCCATTTTAGGCAATGTTTGGAACGATGATTCCTGAGCTTGGCAAGGCTTTCGGCAGCCGAAATAAGTTCCGCGGCGCTTACAAACGAACTTACGGCAAGAGGTGGCTATGATCGCATTACTTTTCTTAATTGATTCCTAATAGTTGACATTGATAGTTAATGGCCATAGCTACAGTTGCCCATTAAGCACTGTCATTGTGTTGTTCATGAAATTGCTTATAGGGTGCTTTGCTATGGCTCAGACAATAAGCTATGGAAATACACATGTTTGATTTAGGGTTAGGCATAGGTATCACCTTTTCGGGGATCAGTCCCCTTTTGCTTAACCTTGTTGATTCGCATGTGAACTTTGTTTTTTTATATGTTATGCTGTGTCTGAACAAATATGAAAAAAAATTAAATTAAAATTAAATTTTCTTATCATAAATTTCTTAATAGCCACTTCTACGACAGTGGCGGTTCTACTGTACGTCGAGGCCAAAGAACACCTTTGCATGATGTACTTTCGCATCGATGTACATGTACATGTACAGTTGCAATTAAGACTTTGACGTTAGAAACTTAGCGTAAGGCTCTCGTTCAATCATGCATTTTTCGCATGCAAATTTGTATGCGTGGAAAGTTTGTAATCAAAATACAAACAGCGAGATAACATCGCAATTCAAATGACTGTAGCATACCACTACGAGCCGACGCATGCAAATATGTCTGCCTGAAAGTCTGTAATCAAAATACAAAAGAGCGAGCTAACATAACAGTACAAACGACTGTAGCTTACCACTACGAGCCGACGCGCAGCAGTCAATGGAACTGTGTGGTCACTTGCGCTTGTAGTTTTATTATTATTTTCTTTTATTTATTACTTCAGTGCAAGACAGATTACAAGCTCAATCAGTACAAATCAGTGAAGTAACAATGTTAAACAAACAGAGATGAAACTCTGAAAAGGCTTTCGCCTATGCCTAACCCCTGCAGTACAAGAATAATGTTGACAAGCTTAAAGTTGAATAGAAGCCATGCAATTTTATAAATTTACAAGATTTACAGTTAGAATCAAAGCTAGTAAATAGTCAAGGCATGAACCAAGGTGTGTGCAACAAAGAATAGCCAAGTTTAGTTATAGATTTGTCATGCATGCAAAACGGCATGAAAAAATGCATAGATGAACGCAACCTGAGGTTGGCTTTCCCAGTAGGCCTTTTAGTGGATAGGTGAGACGTGACGGGGCTTTAGCAAGAAGCCGGCGTGGCGTCTGGATATATAGACTGGCGTCTCGCACATGACATTGAACTGTGCCCGGCAGGCCTGCCCCTGCTGCCACCATAGGGCAGGACGAATCGTTGTGGCCCAGGGATCTAAGTCGCTGGTCTCGGATTACAAATGCGGCAGTTGCCAATTCGAATCCCGGCCGCGCAAAGATTTTGAATCACTTCGTGCACTCTTTGGTAAGGGTGATTTAAATTCGTCAGCCACAAGTGTTCCTACGATGCCTACCAGATACGGTGGAACCACCACCAGCAACCATCAGTTGGTGAAATGAGGCATCACCTTTTCCCCGCAAGGGGCTACAGCAACAACCACATTTGTCTCCAGTTTATACAATGGATGGCATCTGACGTTTCCTCACACTTCCTCACGGCAGCCGCCTCTGCTGCGACCTTACTCTTCCTTACATGTACGTGAGAGGGAGAGGGGCTGATCTGACATAACGATCAATAGTCTATAAATAAAAAGACTTTTACGGCGTGCGTCGATAGACGTACGCCGGCGTACGAAAATTTAGTCAACCAATAGCTTTGCTTTGGTACCTTTATTTCTTTTTCTTTTTTGTTGTTTTTTTTGTCTTTTGACGGACTCCCGGTGACTAGCGTGAAGACTTGAGGAACTGCAACTGGGGGGAAATATTTATTCCATTGGTGAAAGTGTTTCAAGCCGATTCCCCCCCCCCAAATATCACGGGGGCCTGGAGGGGCCAGTTTGGCTACTTTTACATAATCCGCAATAACTTTGTATCAACTTTGTTCATTAAGGTGCCAATTAAGAGCCTGTTTGTTGTGTTCATTGCAGCCATCTTGTGATTTGTGGTGGAATTACTTTCGACACGCTTGGTGTGATCGTGAAGAATTTCATTCACGAGGACGCCACTGTCAAAAAGACGGACTTGGTCATCATTGATATGTCAGTTATGTTCAGAAATTTATCCTTATGATATTTAGTTATTGCTTTAGTAAACATAAATATAGTAAATCATTATTAGTCCTGGTGAAATTGAATCAACAGTTTAAGCGAGGCGCTGTGGTGTAGTGGTTAAGGCGTCAGACTTCGAGTCCAGAGGACCAAGATTCAAGTCCCCGCGCCGGCAACTATGAAACCATGCGCGTTACAGGCCCTTCAGCAAGGCTGTTAAACACACAAGTGTCGCTATCTGCTAACCCTGTCCCAGATAGCTATTTATTTGGTTGGCGTCAGGAAGGGCATCCGGCCGTAAAAACTCAGCTGCAGCAGTCCTGATCAGTGCGGGTAAAAACGTGTAAACCTGTGTGGAAACATGGACACTAACAGATTACATGATAAAATGGAGGTTTTACACCAGATAAAATTTAGTCAACCAATATTTGTTTAAGTCAGAATTATCTAATTGGTATCAGTTGTTGTGTCAATATAATGTGAAACTATAGCATTTAAAAATGTAAATCTATACACATAACATCTTGTTTTTCTATGTCTATCAAATAAAGCCGTCATTTGCCGATTAAAGTGCGCTGATGATACACTCACTCTCATTTAATTAGTGTTTGCTTTGTGCAGGCCTATATGTTTTACAGCCTTCTTGGAGCAGTAGATGTATAAAATATAAATATAAAGTATCATATGTATGTTTAAAGTTTTTGACAAGGGGTGAATATTATCATACAGGCCTGATATATTTGTGGTAAATTAATTTATTATGCTAAATAAAATAATTTGAGTTAGAATGCATTGGTTTCCACTTGACCGCATAGTTCTCAGACCATTATCGTCATGTGATTCCAATGATCCCTATAATGTATGAGTATCTGAATGCAATGCTCTTTAATCTGATTGAGTCACTTCAGTGTTAACCCCTAGTTGGATATTTTAGTTTAAATGCATTTTGTGGCTGTGCGGCTCTACGGCTTTGTGGCCTTGCGGCTTTGTGGATTTGCGCCTTTGAGCCTTTAAGACTTCAAGACTTCAAG
Organism: Chamaedrilus cognettii; assembly: GCA_034695025.1. NCBI lineage: Eukaryota > Metazoa > Annelida > Clitellata > Enchytraeida > Enchytraeidae > Chamaedrilus > Chamaedrilus cognettii. Next base: position 16,443 of record JAQIWG010002447.1, on the reverse strand, counting down.
ACTTTGAGACTTTGAGACTTTATGTCCCTGGGTCATCTCTACAAGGCATTTCTAGCGATTTGCTTATATAGTTAAGGAATACAAGGTTTGTGAAATACGGTGTTTGAAGTGTACAATATTTAACCCCTAGTCGGATATTTTAGTTAAAATGCATTAGCAAGATGGCGCTATTTTGAAGCGTTTTTTAAATTTATTTTCGTCACTATCATGCAGCAAAACCAATGAGGCATTAAGGAGTCGGAATGAGAAGCTCCAGGTCTGGATTTCAGCTTCGAATGTGTCTACTACGAAACCATCAAAAACTATGACGTTACAGAGCCTTCGTCATGTGTTTATGCCTGCGGGTTAAATCAGGCATAGAGCTATAAAGTAGTGCAAAAATAAACGGTAACTTGTAACCTTTGATGGCTGTGCCAACAAAAGGCATAATTGATTTTGAAGGTGTTGTAATTGTTGTTACTATGCCATTACTTGTGAGAACATAATGTTCTGGACATTCTGCTGACCAGTGTCAAGCCGTCCTCAGAGCGGCAAGCGTTCTTCAGACGTCACTTCAATGACGTCACGTTCATACAAGGCACCGTGCTCGACATGTCAACTCTCAAGCTGGCCAGGGTTAGTAGCTTTTATTTTCGTTTGGCGTCTGTTAAAAAAACAGATGACTGTTTGTTATTGCATTTGGTTTTTGCAACATTTCATGTCCATTTTTTATTGCACCTAAAGACATGAACTTGTAAGTATAGAAAGTTTTGATAAAGTGAGGCGTTTTTCAGGTGAGGCGTCTTTCAGGTGAGGCGTCTTTCAGGTGAGACGTCTTTCAGGGACTGAAATCTAAAGATCATTTGCACTCGATAATCTAGTCTACAGAATCTCAACCATCTGCCGGATTTACTATAGTTAAACTGACAGGACTTAATAAGCTTATTTATTCTTATGGCAATAGAGTGTAATAGATCTTCGTTTTCATATTGCTGCGTGATTCAGACAAATACACTGTGTTCCGCACAGTGTTACACTTCGTTCAAGTTCAATATGTGATTGTGCGCGTCGTTAGATTCCGCAGGCGTCAGCGGTGCTGATCTTGGCTGATAGGCGTGCCGCAGACGAGGATGAGGAGGACACGGCAAACATCATGCGAGCCACTGCCGTGAAGAACCACGCGCCAAAGATCCGCATCATCATACAGCTACTGCAGCAGCACAACAAGGTCTTGGCAATACTAACAACCTTTTGTAGTCTGATCATGTTTTCTCAGTGGTTAGACGTTGGCGCTGTGATGAGGATATCTGCAGCTAGATTTTTTTGGCTGGATTATCTGCCTGATGCCAATCGAATGACTAATTAATGAATTATCTGGCACGGGATTGGCGACAGGTGTATGTTTAACAGCCCTGCTGAAGGGACTGTATAACGCATGATTTCACAGTTGCCGGCGCTAGGACTTGAACCCAGATCTCTGAGACTAGCTGAGACTTGTTCTGAGTCTCTCAGTCTGACACCTTATCCACTACACCACAGCGCCTCGCTTTAGCCATTTGCCTGAGACCAAGGATCAGTTTCATCATCAATCTTATTTATATTAGCATTATTCATTAACTTATTTTTTATATTGCAAATTTAATGCTATTGCTAATTGTATGTTTAACACTTGACAAGTTCAAATTGTGATAGGTATAACTGTAGAGGCGTAACTGTTTCACGTCTCTAACTGAAGTTGAAATCAGAATAGAAGTCAGGAATGATTTTTGCCATATTGTCTTTAAGGCTAATTGCCAAATTGCATCGTGAACATGTGAGATTTGTCTTGGATGTGCAGGAGCAGCTGTTTCACATCCCCAGCTGGAGTTGGCACAAGTCGGGCGGAGACGAGGTCGTCTGTATCTCGGAGCTCAAGATGGGCTTCATGGCACAGAACTGTCTCGCGCCGGGCATCGTGACCATGCTCTCTAACCTCCTCACCTTGAAGTCACTCAAGGTCAGTCAGTGACGTCATCTAGGGTCAGTCTGCGACGTCATCAAAGGTCAGTCAGTGACATAATCCAAGATTAATCAGTGGCGTCATGCAAGGTCATTTAACTGAATGGCATTTAAGGTCTGCCTGAACAGAACAGAAATAGAAGAATGGTTAATAGGGTCCCACATGCAATTTTGTTAAATATAAGGCTAAGTCAAATTATCCATTCACTCATTAACAATGATGGAACTCGTTTCCAGTGATTGAAATTATATTACTAATAAAACTAATCATAACCGTTTGCCATATTTTACTACAAGCAGTGGCGTAGCGAGGGCTCTTGGCGCCGTGGGGGGTTTTTTGAGGGTGGCGCTCGCATTGTTGCGACTAAAATGTTCCTCTGTTGAAAGTCACAAGCGAGTCCGGATGGGGGCGTCGTGCTTAACGAGAAGATCAGACTTATTGTGTGAGGAATTTATGAAATATGGTCCTCTTGACGACCCCAATTATTTTAGCGCCCTCCTGGCTCGCTGTGGAGTTCGCGAAGCCTGGGACAACTGCCCTTATAGCCTGCCCTCGCTGCGCTGCTGGCCAAGAAGATGCTAGTAAAAAAAGGTATTACTGCAAAACATGAAATTTTAGCTTTGTGCTATTTGTACTGGTTTGTCTCTCAGAAATTTTGCTGCACTTAAATGTTGGGTTCTTGAGAACTGCCTATATATATAGGAGGCCTGTGTATATAAGCCTACAGTACCTTAGAACTGCAGCTGTATTTTCGCGAATGTAATTTTCAAGAGTTTTACTGATTTGAGAAATTCACCAATTACATGCACTCAAAAATTTCATGATTTGCAGTATATCATATATAGCTCAATTTTTTCTACTAGTTTTTTTTTCAAGAAACTGATGATTGTTGCAGCTGACACACCCTGGCGAGTGGATGGATGACTACCTCTATGGAGCCGGGCACGAGATCTATTCGGAGTCGTTTTCTCCTTCGTTCTTCGGAATGACATTCACCGAGGCTGCAGAGTGAGCAGGAGCCTGTTTGAGCAGATTATACTCTATTCTACTCAGCAGGATAAGAAATGAAATGTAGCATATTTGCGATTTTTTAATAAGAACATTTTTTCGTACCCTATTGAAAATTCCAAGTAAGCTACATGTTTTTTCTGAAGCAAAATTTTTTGGTTAAAAATTATATTTTTATCTGTTTTTTTTAGCCTATGCTTTCACGGCGTCACCTTCTTAGAAGAATATCTGGGGTCTATTTCTCAAAGCATCCCTAACTTAAAGCCTAAACTTAATCCTAAATGAGATTTGAAAGAATTTAAATGCATTGCCGATCGCCATGGCGTCATCATTTTGTTTAGAGCGTGGCAGTGTTTCCAAGAACAAACGATTAGATGTGTCTAAGAATTTCTTAGGAATGTCTTAAGACTAAAATGTGCCAAAGATATTTTGAGAAACAGGCCCCTGTTTCCTAAGAAACTGAAACTGCCAGCTAACCGCCGTGTTGGGGTTTGCCCATAAGGTATTTATGAAGCGGCGTTGGCTGGCCTCAGTGGCCGACCTGTCGCCGGGCTAGAGCCGTCGCGATGAGCCTGCAGGGCTAGGGGTTCACGCGACCTACAGCCGTTGCCGAGGCACGAGGAATCTTGTGAGAGCAGGAATTATCTGCACTCCATCGCCGTGGCCATCCAGATGTTTTCTCATTTTGTAAAGAAATTTTAAGCCATCTGATTTCTAAAGGCATAACTAACAATTATTGATTCGAAGAATTTGCGACTGGCACTCTGGAAAGCCGGGCGAAAAGTCATAATTCGGAGTCTCTGGCTCCTTCCAACGATCAATCGGCGATCGATTTTGTAGGGCAGTCGAATTATCCACCAATCGTGCTGGTGTCCGCATCCGTTGGCCAATGAGTGTAGGTTTAATCGCGGCTCTGAGAAGGGCAACCGGACAAGGATGACCGGAGATGGGTGGCCACTGAAGGATGACCAGAGATGGGTGCCCAACGAATTGTGACCGGGAACCGACAAAGGATTGAGTATCTTAATGCTCACTCACATGACGAATGACACAAGAGGACTGTCGGAGGGTGCAGATGAGGAAAACAGGCTCTAGTACACCGTGGGCGCTACAGGCGCTACCGGCAGGGAGACCGCTGGGGGTGGACGGACCACGTCGGGCGCCACATTTGCCCCACTTTTTCTGACAATCTATGTTGTAGAATATTTCTCTAATTTTACATAATAATTCGTAACAAAAGAAAGCATAACATGATCTATATAATTGAAGTTAAAATTTTTGCCAATTGGAAGTTCTTAATTGAAGTTTTTTAAATACGATCATTTAACAAATTTTAATAATTTCTTTGATCACGCCGCTGTTCTAAACCTGCAATGCCTCTTGCGGTGGCCATTGTAGTGCAGATGTCGTGTGGTCCTGCGTGCAGGATCTGCTTTGCTCAGTTCGGCATCCTGCTCCTAGCGGTCAACAGCTGTGAGGACAACAAGCTGCGGCGGCGCAAGCTGCGCGTCAACCCGGGAGACTCACTGATCATAGAGGACGGTCAGACAGGCTTCTTCATCGCACAAGGGCCGAGCGACGCGCGCAAGTAACCGGCCTCTCTCTAGCTCTGGCCTCTCTCTCCCTAGAGAGCTGTTCTACAGTACGTCCCTGCCACTCCCTAGTATCCAACTTCTCTTCCATTCAGCCTATAAATGTAGCAATATCGTTTGACTTGATTGTAATACAAATATTGATGAGATCATTTAAATTTTGGCCTAATAGAATTAATAAGGTTTATTATACTAATTTTATGTGCTATTTAAATTTAAAGTTTAAGTTTTATTTCGTTGTTTTTTTTGTCATGGCATCGCTGTATTGATTGACTTATTGATGGCGATCTAATGCATCTTATAATCATCGATTTCCTGTAGGCCTACTGTGATTGGATTAATTCCTATTGGCTATAAATGGCAGCAATACTCTCCAAAGTTCTCTCCGCCTCTAGCGCCTACTGACTGCATATCCAGAGCGCTGCAGTTGCTGCATCTTAGTTATTAAAGTTTATGTTTCATATTTTAAGGGGTAGGCTGATCAATCTGTCTGATGTTTGAATAGAATCGCGCTTTGCTACAATGATCGGAGCGTTGCCTTTATTCGATTTCACTCTAATTCTCTAACTGAACTCCTTGAAGATCCCTTTACGAAAGTTGCCTTCTGTGACTAATTTGTCTCTACATGGTGGAGAACCGGGGTATAAACATTACTGACTAACTCTATGACTAGCTTGTCTCTTCGCATCTGCCTCAGCCTCTAATTACAACTGTAATATACTTGCATAAAAGAAGCAGTTTTGTTCGAACTATCATATTCAATCCAACATTACTGATTTCATGTTTGTTTCTTTATTACAGAGTCGTCCATTGGAAAAAGTCTGGTTTTAACAATCAGTTGTCGAGTTCCTCTGTCAAGCAGCTTTTGTCTCCGAGGCAGGACTTCATAGGTAATGGTACCCATGTTTCTAGGGGCCTTCTGGGTCCGGAGATTTTAACCCATATTAACGGATGATTTTAACCAGAGGACAAAAGAGTTTTTTTAGAGAGAAATTACCTTTAAAGGAGCCCAAAATTGACTTTTTTTGGGGGGCGAGTGCACCCTAACGACGGCCCTGCTTGTCACTTATATCAAATAAGATTCTTTCGTAGTTCAATATTTTCGTAATTGATAGCCTATTGCTAATTTAAGGATTATGATCATTGCATTCAAATCCTTCTCAGCAACAGATTGGGCCAGCCATTTTCAAGGAGTGATGGAGGAGTCTGTCCCAAGTCATCTGAAATTGAATAATTTACGTATATCTTAATTTAAACGTGTTCGTATAAAGCATGACAGATTTATCTATCGGTTGCATTCCAGAGCCACCCGATTTTTGCTCTGGAACTGAGGACGAGTTGGAATTTCTTGGTGACATGTCCAACGGGTGCAGGTATATTTACGGATAATACGGATTCTGATGTATACCAATGATGTGTCTTTCTTAAATCTTACTTGCAGGTATGCAATGTATTTCGACTCCTTTAGTAGTAGCAGTAGTTCAATTTTTATTCATGCACTAAGACTTTTTTAAATATTCTAATAAGCATCTAATTACAATTCAAAAGAGAAATGTTTTACATTTAATGAAAAAGACTAGGGTAGATAGTATTGAGGAGAATCGACGAAAATGGCGAAGTCATTCGCCTTATAATTTGCAGGCATATTCTGTGTGCTACGTTGTAATTTCTTAAGAAAATATCGTGTTTCTGTTGAAGTCTGCCCCGGGGTTGCAGGAGGAAGAAGAGCCTCGACGGCTTCGGGGGCAGACAGATGATGCCAAACGGGGATGGGGAGGAGGACCCCTCGGAGCCCGAGCTGTTCGATCACACGGGCAACGTGCACTGGTGTCTCGCGAGGCCGCTCGAGGACGCGCTGCTTGTATGTCCAGGGATATAATATAATAATATATTGAACTTTTTCTTTCTTTCTTTTTCAGAGCAACGACTAGAAGAATAAAATAGAGCACAACAATAAATTAACATCAGCACAGTTCTATCCAATTTTTCCATAAATGATAACACAGTAGGTTGCAGACAGTAACACAACTGCAGTAGCAACTGCATAAGCTCTGCATTAGCAACTGCATAAGCTCTGCATTACTATTAATAAGAGATTTTCTAATAGCATTATCTAATTATATCAAAGAAATAAAGCCAGCGTCGTAGGAACTACAAATTTTCTCTTTGTTGTAAACTAGAAGCTGGAGTGTCAACTTCTCTACTGCACTCCACCCTAATGGATGATTATTTGCAGGGCTGACAAAATTAAGCACCTTTGCCATGGGTGCACGAAGTGACTCAAAATCTTTTTGCCGCGGCCGAGGTTCGAACCGACTCTCTACCACACTCGCAATCCAAAATCCACGACTTGGATCACTCGGCCACAACGCTTCGCCTAAATTTATTGGTTACTCCTTGCTACTTGGTACTTGATGCCCGTTGAATGAGTCGGCATGGGCATTGGGCAAACCCTTTACTACTTCGTATGCTTCTATCATACTACCCTCCTACTTACCAACGGCTTACTAGAGCAAGAGCTTACCGGTTCTAAGGTTTTTTTGTTGCATATAAATTCTCTAGTGTTACTCAGTTACATTCAACACTCCATGAACTTATTAGTTACAGTCAGAGTTCAGTTTAGATCTGATAAAACACGAGTAGCGTTTCACCTACTTCTTCAAAAACAGGCGTGGTGCGGCTGCTCAACCTTTAATGACAACAAAGAGCTACGAAAAACCGCAGTCAATTTTATCTCGTAATGTATAATAATGTATACCTACGCCTGGCTGTTAAAATTTGGCGTACTATTTGTATCTAACTTTCATTTCTGACATACTACACCTTCTAAACTTTATCCCATTCACAGCACAATATGTTGTTCATTTTGTTATCCCCATTGTCGTCTGCCCTTGTCGTTTATAAAGTAATGCTTATGTACCCACAAAGCACGCATCTTGTTGCAATAAAATGCTAGGAGGCCTTCATGATATTTAAATTTGTATAAGGATATGTTGGTAATGAACAATTTTAAGATTTAAAGGGTGCCACTTAACTTATTTTATTCTGATGCTCGCCATAGCCATTAAACCTTCAATTTTTTGATGAATCGGTTTTTGTGCTAAGTGTGAGTCATGAAAGGCATTTGACGACGCCGTAATGTTTTGCAGAAGAGCAGTCTCTGAAGCAAAGGCGAGGTGAATATCAAGACGAATATATTGTCAATGGTGAATATCAGGATGAATATCAGATCGCAGCTGAATTTATGAATTATTACTGTCATCAGATTTTATGAATCTATGTTTGTATGAATATCGGCTGATTGGGCTGTGGCTAGTACAATGATAATGGCGCTGGATGCTCTGTGCGCAGGATGCCGACTCTGTGCGCGAGCACAGGCTGGCGGGTCACGTGATCCTCGTGCTGGGCACCGCGCGCGACTCCAACATGGCGCCCGACACCGTGTGCCTCGCCAACTTCCTCGCCCCGCTGCGTGCGAGCTCGATCCACGCGCGCGAACTGAAGCCCGTCGTCATACACGCGGACGGGGACTTCATACAGGCCGTCTGGGCGTCCATCGCTAACTTCCCCAAGATATTCTTCTACCCGGTCAGTAGGTCTTTAGTTCGAACACCATTATATTAAATAGTGGATGTGAAACTGCTTTGCACTAGTCACATCTCAAATTGCAGCTTGGCTGTTGCAGTGCAAATGACACAAAATGGACATGACCTGATTGGATGATTTGCATACAATACTATTTAAGATAGAACCATAAGTCCATAACTAAAGAAAATAGACCTACGCTAGTGATGTAATTTGGACAATTTTTAATTTAGCTATGCCATTTATGTTAGTAAATGATCGAGTGATTGGGTGCGGAAATGTACGGATTATGAGATGAATGAGAAAAGACGTTGAGGCCCTTGAGGGAGACCGGAAACGATGCGATAAGACTTGGCGGAGAAGGACATGACAGCTAAGGAATGAAGACTTGAAGATATGGCAGATAGGGTAAAGTGCGGGGCGAGTGTCTATGGCTGCAAGAGGCCTACCCCTGCGTTGGCGGGGATTGCAGCCACAAAATGAGCGTGTATGTGTGCATATATTCTAATTATTCATTCAAACTCTCTGTAACCATCAAATGGTCTGCTGTTTGCCAATCAGTGAGAATCTAATTGACAACGTTTGTTCAATGAAGGTGCTAAATAGCCTACTATGATACATAGCGCCAATCCTCCCCCTCCTTCGCCTTATTCTTGAGCAGTAGCGACTCATAGCGTTGTTCCGTCAGCCACCTCAGTCCATTGCCAGACACCAACCCTCCACCCGGCTCTGGCGCCCCTGACAAAATAGCAATACGACACATAATACTACAATCCATATTTGCTGCCGCCTTGGCGCAGTCGACGCGCTCGATGCACGCGGACCTGCGCTCGCTCAACATCCAGCGCTGCGCCATGTGCGTCGTGCTCGCAGCCACGGAGCGCTCAACGGTCGACGAAACGGCCGTCGACCGGCACGCCGTCCTCACCACGATGAACATCCTCAGTCTACAGAAACTCGAGGAGAAGATCGGCAAGATCGGAGGTGTAGCCCGTGCAGTACAGAATTGCTTGGCTTAGTGGGCTAGCTCAAGAATTAACCCTCAGTTGGATATTTTAGTTTAAATGCATTTTGCGACTCGGCGACTCTGTGACTTTGAGACTTTGTGACTTTGTGAATTTGCGATTTTTCGACTTTTGCGACTTTGCAGCCCCTAGTCGGATATTTTAGCTAGCATGCCCTAGCAAGATGGCGCTATTTTGAAGCCTTTTTCATCATTTTACTCCACTGTCATGTAGCAAAACCAATGAGGTATTAAATCTATTAAGATTAACTTAATTGCTAATTAGGTTCCACAATGGCTTGCTGAGACATTGGACTAGTTTAAATTTCTATTTTGATGCAGAATACTGGCAGTCATAAAAATCTTTTTTTACCAGCGAAGAAGCACAGTAACAGCACACTAGTATAACTGGCATTGCATTTCTATCATGATTATGTTAACTTCCTGAAATCATCTGCTAATCAGGTTCCTCAATGGCTTGCTGAAACATCGGACTAGTTTAAGTTTAAATTCTAATGCAGAATACTGCAGTCTTCGAAGTCTTTTTTGCCCACGAAGAAGCACAGTAACAGCACAATAGCATAGGTAGTATTACTGGTATTGTGTTTTGATCATCATTATGGTAACTTTCTGCTTCAGCCTGCCTATAAGGCATATTGCTGTGTTTCAGTGTTGACCAATCCAGAAGTGTTCCGTAAACAGATTGCTATTGAAAACGAAATTCCGTTGCTCATCGGTTTGGGTCAGTGGCCGCAGCAGTTGTAATATTTATCTTTAATTTTAATATGGTGTTCAAGTTACTATATGCTAGCGGTTCACGATTCCTTGAATTCGATCTATTTATTGATTATGATGCTGTACACGGCAGAGGTGTAAAACAAAGAAGCATTTTCAAGATTTAACATATAAGAATGAACCAGTCTAATTGGTGCAATTAATCCATTGTCGTCGATTTGAGTTTAAAGAGCGTTCAGCTATCGGCATGCCCACAGAGTGTGATCATGTTGTCGCCTGCTGTGCTGTTCAAAACATGTTACTGTCAGAAAGAGAAATTAATAATCTTACTTTCAATTGTATCAAAATGCAGCAGGATAGAATCATTCAGGCTGAATGTACTTATGCCCCAAGTAATAGACTGTAGTGAACCATGATGATGATGTGAGTATGACTTGCTTGCTCACATTGCTACGCTCAGAACACGACCAGAGCGTGGCGTACATAGACGATGATGACGACGACGACCCGACGCTGCCCGTCTACCAGACGACGCCATACGTCTGCGGCAGAGTCCTGCTCTCCAGCGTCCTCGACTGTCTCGTCACCACCGTCAGTCCTGCCTATTTATTTGAAACTTAACAATTGCTTAGTGAAAAAATTGTGTAGGACTTTTGCAAAGTAGATGATCAGATGCAAACAGGTTATTACACAGGCTGTAGGTCATCTGCTATTTTACAACGTTTGAAATCTCAGTTATTATTTAAATATATTAAATCATGTTCAAGGCTTCTTCTGCGTTATGTCTTAGTGATTTTTGTAGTTGATATTATCCAAAATGACTGCAGCATAACGGCAGCTCATGTGTGCGACCGAGTGCCGTTCCTGAAGCTTCCGAAAAAATGACTATTCTGGCGCAATAATTCGTAAATCACCCACAATATATCTGTATCTATATTTATCAGGCTTTTCGAAGCCGTAATAAAATTATAGTTCTTAGTAGCGAGGGTGCGGTATCTGAATTCTCAGGTATGATTTTCTACTGACTTCTTGATCACTAATGCGTGAACCAGTTGCTTCTTGCAGATCCAAGATCAACAACCTAATCTCGGAGCAAATTATTTTGTGCCATATAAATTGTAGAACAAGTGCTTGCCTTAGCAGACTGATTGCCATTTTTAAGACCTTGAGTGTTGAGATATCATGACTTCGAATCAAAAAAATGAGCAATGCGCTGAATAACTGTGCAAAAGCAATATATTAGTGATTCAACTTGACAATGTTGAGTCCGTTGAATTGTTGATGCAAGAGATAAAACTGTTACACTTTGAATCGGTTATTTCCAACCCTGTGCCCGCTGCGCTGACCTGCAGGCGTTCATCAACAGTGAGGTGCTGCAGCTGATCCGCGCGCTCATCACGGGCGGCGAGTCGAGCGACTTTGAGCGCATGCTCGCCGATGACGTCGGCGTCGTGCGCAAGACGACGCTCACTGACGTCACGCACGCGCGCAAGCGCAGCTCTCTCGCGCTACTCGCACTCGCGCACGGGCTGCTCGAGAAGATCAACGTAGGATCACATGCATTTGCTGTTGGTTGCGGGCAGCTGGGCTGTGCACAGCGATTTGTTTTGGGTGATGTTTGATGATAGACGAGGTTCCCTGATGAAGCTTCGTAGAAGCTTCGTTTTACAGCCAGATGTCCTAGCCAGATGCCCTTTCTGTCGCCAACTAGAGCAATAAATTATCCTTGCACGCTGATAATTATCAGTGAGCTGCATGTTTAACAGCTTTGCTGAAAGACCTGTAAGTTCCAACACCATGATTTTATAGTTGTTGGTTCGGGACTTTCATTGAAGCATTACTGCAGCCCTGTGTTGTCTACATGTACTGTCTCTCAAGAAGTATTGAGTCAGAATTCCGATCTCTCAAAGAAGTATGGAGTCAGAATTCCGATAAATTGTCTTCTATAAACTATGCCTTTTTCTGCTCGATAGGCTACTTTTATTACTTGTAAGCTTATACTAGTATTGTTATGCAGGCTATTAAGGTGAAGACTTACAGGCTCGCCATGAAATTAGGAAGTGACGGATGAAACCCGTTTAGGGCCCTCCCCACTAGAGGCTGTTTATTCTTGCAGATTTTCCTCCTATAAATTTGGACTAGTCAGGATAAATTCTATAAGATTTGTTTAGTTTAACAAGTAGAGGTTAAAGCAATTAAATATAAATTTTATAATTATGAAAACAAAGCAAATAACAGCAGTTCTTAGGAAAGGCTCACAAAGTACTAGTTTAAAGTGTGAAACATGTTGATGCAATAGCTTAAAAGAATTCAAAATTCCTTTTCAAAATATATTGTTAATAGGATTCCTACTCATCTTGCTAGGTATATTCAGTTTTGGTAGTTTATACGTTGCAAGGCTGACGCGCTTTCTGAAAACGTTCTCAATGCTGTGACGTCAGTGGACATGCAATGACGTCACCAGAATGATTAGATGATCAGAGGCGTCCTGAGGTTCTAGAATTACACTGATCTCATCACAGAGGCTTTGGGTTTGCAAATGTTTTTAGCACGGTCGTAGTTTTACTATTATTTCTGATAAGGGCTCATAACTATTCGTCTTATCGTAATTCCCCTCTGACATCACTAACATAGTATGACGTAACGGGACGTTGCTATGCATTGTGCAGCATCAGTTTGAGTACGGGCAGCTGGTGAAGGGTGCGCTGCGTACGTACGGCATTCTCTGCCTCGGCGTGTACCGCCTCATTGACCTTGCATCCAAGGACCCGCGCAACCGCAGGCGCTACGTCATTACGAGCCCGCCTTACACCTTCAAACTCTTCCCCTCCGACAGAGTGCGCTACAGCAGTACTTAGATTATTTATGAAGAAGAAAATAAAACTTCTTTATTGTAGTGTTTATCACCTTTACCAGCATAACTTCAAATCAAATGATCGGGCTATAATGGGCTATAATGTACTAAAAAACTAAATGGAAGTAAAAATGTTCAACTCGCACTATTAAAATGTAATATTATGTTAAATTTATTTTATGTTATAAAATGATAAATAATTTAAATATTTAAAGTTCACTTATAGAACGTTCAAATATAGAACTGATAATGAAAATGTTTGGCTGTAAATAGTAACAACTCGGTGTTAAACCGAATGCCGTTCTGATTCATTTGCCGTTCTACCGTGTATTTCTCAGTCAATTTATTTAACTTGCTGCTGATCTGGATTGCGTGCAGATCTACACGTTGAAGCCGTTCGACGCTGCCCCGAGCCGCGGCACCCATCTCTCCTCCACCGACTCTGAAGGGCCGACCTCCCCCGTCTCGCCCCCCTCCTACCCCTCCCTCCGCGGCCAGCCCTCCCCCCGCAACTATGGCAACGTCTCAGAAGTCCTGCACGCTTCCGCCCCCTCTGGCGGACCCCAGGCAGTCTCCGGGCCCCAGCTGCTCTCTGCACCCCCCGGGGTGGTGAGTGCAAAGGGAGCGGACGGACCGACGTCGTCACTGATCGACGTCAACACCGAGACATACTTGTAGGATGGAGGATGAATGGTAATGACGTCACCCGTGACGTAACGAAATCGCGTGTTCTTATAGTACTGTACTGTGACAATGAAAATACATCATTGCAAAGTTCAACTTCACACTAGTGCATCAATTTCACATGACGATTATTTAAGTCCAGAGCTCATGACGTATGCGTACATTGTACATGACGATGACGAGAACAAGCTTGGATGCAGCTGTGGTAGGCTCTGATCAGCTTAGTCTACTGCACACGGTCCTTAAATGGCCGAAATCACAGCCTTTTGCTTTCTTCGGCACAGTATTGGTGGCCGCAAGGCTGTCTTCAATAGAGCTGTGCATACAGCAGCATTGCAACGAAGACAGTCGCTGTCGTCTGATTCCCGACTCGGTGACTTGTTAATTGCTTGAACGTCATCAACATCAAACGACAAAATTGTTGTCAATGAATAGCCTAGGCTGCGATAGACCTACTTGAGTTTAGCGCATAGCTTAGACTAAAATACTTAATCTCTATGGACGAAATGGTGACCTGTCGAGTTGAATTTTGCTTGAATCTAATTTCTTTAGTATTTATCGATCAATCTTACATGTATATGGGCTTTTTAGACAGTCTAACAGGGCCTGTAGTATAGACTTACATGTAAGCCTATATACAGTGTAATTTTGTACTGATTTTTACTTACGACGTCGCAACTGAATCAAATTTACTTCAGATTTTCATACATTCTTCATTGCATACGATATACAGACGAATGGCATATATTTTTTATATAATTAGGATTATACACTATGATATTCTATAGTTGTTAGTTGTTACGTTATATTTTGTACAGCTAGTTCTTATGGATCCCGAAAATGAAGTGCAATTATTTTGGTTCAGTTCTACATGTATTCTCTGTTATGTGCATTGTGCTATCGTTAGTCTACATTGTGCTTCATAAGAAAAGTGCCCTTATAGCCCTTATATAAGGATAATTTAACGTCAATGTTGTATTTTAAAAGTCAAGTTTTGAAGGTTGTAGGCTGAGATAAATGCCACGAATTCACCAATTTTCGAAAGGAAATCTCATTTTGTGCATTGAAACGTCAATTCCTTTCTTTTTTTTATCACGGTGTAGTTTATTATTAGGCTATACACTGTAGCAGTGCAGTAGGCTATGCTCCTGTGCTACAGTGTCTCATACACATCTAGCTAGCATGTTTTAGACTACACGCTTTTACAGCTAGGGTGTTGACTACGTGTATGTGAAATGTCTTCATAATGCATGCTCACATCTGTGGGATTATATGTATTATGTGTTATTGTAACGGTATGCATTTAATTATATGAAAATATATTATACAAAGTAGATAAAGCTAAGGAAGTCGAGTCTCATTGTGAAACAAGTAACGATTGCTGTGTACGGAGTCGATCGCAACAAACTGTACTGTAACGTACAACCCTTTTGGAAAAGCCACATGCTACCTACATGTGACCCACATGTAACCCACATAATGGTCACATGTCGGTCACACGTGAGTGTTCAAAATCCAAGTATGCGTCGCATGTGGGACCACATGAGCTCACATGTGGGTCACGTGCATATGAACGAAAATGGTTACGTGTGCTTTGTGTGGTCACATATGACTAACATGTGGTTCACATGTCGTTCACATGTGGGTCACACGTGGACTATTCCAAATCCATGTGTGTGCCACATGTAGGTCACATGTGGAAACCATGTGGTTTTTTGTTGTGGTAAGGGAGTGCTCGCGCTAAGGCGCTGGATTGCAGGAATCCCCCCAAAGATCCCCCCCCCTCCGAGGTTTGAATCAAGGGAACAAAACTCTTTCTCAATTTTAAATTTACCCCTAAAGGTACCATTTAGAAAAGGGAACGTTCAAAGAAATAAATTTACTGTTCAGAATGGCTTCTAACAAGAACCGGTAATTTTTGCACAGCCTAAGTTTCAGAATAAAGCCCACCGTTACTCTAACATAGTGTCTTTCTGGAAAAAGCGCCGTCCCTAGCCCCTCACTCCCCCCCCCTCGCGAGTTTCGTGTGAAGAAAGACGTAACCTTGGAGTTTAAAACTTCTTCAATGTTTAATACTGAGTGGGGCCTCACCCATCAAAAATACCACATTGTACCGTACTTCTATATGCATGTACATGTAGTCTATGAATGCTGACGAACAGCTAGATCTTGTGCTGATGTTGTGGTGATCATGTCTGCATGTATCTAGTTGAGTTTTTCTTTTCTTTATGTATTTTTTGTTGAACTGCCGAAGGGTGAATGGATAATCCTTAGCGCGGGCGCTGCTCGTTCAAGTAGCTGAGAGCTGCATGTAAAACGTCAGTGGACTCTGTTGAATGACATTTGGGTTTCCTGTTACAGCTATTCGCTGATTGGTTTTTGCCTCAGTTTCATTTTCTCCCTGACAGATTAAGTATCAGTGTCCACAACATTCTGAAAATGATCGAATTGCATCATTAATGTATTGTACCATCTATTGTTATCATCTATTATTCTTACCATCTATTCATTCATTGATTGATCTGACTTTAGAATATTTGACAAAAGCCTACAAATAATGAATCATTTTCAAATAAGAAATTAGATGTTAGCCGTTTGCCTGTGGCTAAAAATGGATTGGAAATATCAAAAAACACCTAAATGAGTCCAGATTGTACAGTGTAGGCAAGGGTGCAACCCCAGGGGGGGTCGGTGGGGTCATGACCCCCCCAACTTTTGGGATGACTCCACCAACTTTTAAGCACAGGGGGGATCGGGGAGGGTCATGATTTTCCACACTTTTGGGATGACCTCCCCAATCTTTGGGAATAAAAAACCAACAATCTCTGATAAATCAATCTCTATATGTCTTGCAGGGGAAGAAGCGACTGAAAAGTTGACTGTTAAGAATGGCCTTGAAAAAAAATCTGTTAGCACCCCCTCCCCCCTGCTCGTGATAGACCGTTCATAAGGCCCGGACCCCCGACCCCCGCAACTTTCAGACGTTGGTTGCGCCCATGAGTCT
>JAQIWG010002446.1:0-20392 GCA_034695025.1 Chamaedrilus cognettii | reverse complement strand
GCTTACTGTTTATGCTCATATTTAAAACGTATTGTTTTAAGATTTATATAACGCATGCACAAATATTGCGCCCACCAGCACTGGGAGACCAATCTGTCTCTGGACTGGAGGGAACGCCTGTGGGAAACTCCACAGTTGAACTCCAGCAGTGGAACTCCACAATCAATTACAGTTAGTATCCCAGTAGTACAGGAATATCTATGAAATCGAACCTTGGACTGCATTGACAACTATTTCGCAATTTTTATTGAGTCAAAATTCTGAAAAAATGTATCTCTAAAATCTCAAGGGTTTTCATGCAAATAGGCCTAAGCAATGATTTATACAACACCACCCCTGAGGGGGTAAACACCCCCCTGAAAATCGCCAACACCCCCCTTAAAATGACAAGAATATACACCCTGAGGAGGAGTGTATCACAAATATTTTTACTCTCCCCTGATTTTTCCAACACCCCCCTAGCAACTTCCCCTAGTAACTAGCAGCTGCTGGGCCTGCTCGTCAGAGCAGGGACGGAAATGATGATCGTGATAATTGCCCGTCACAACAGGGACAGCCGCTCCTCCTCCTACGACCGAAATTCCCGACGACAGAATCACTCCCATCAAGCTGATGGCTCTCGATCCATTCAATGTCCCCGTAACGTGGAGCTCTTCGTACGCCCCGGCAGACATCGCATACTTTCTCGTTCTGCTCTACGAAGGAGCCACACCGCTGCCGGAAGGAGCGATGCTGGTCAAAAACGTTACTGTACCGAGTAATCAGTCCTCGGTATCGCTCACTGGTTTGCCAACAGCTGGTGAGACGTACACGGCAGCGGTTCAGGCCTGTTATCTAGCAGCGAACGACTCGTGCGGAAATCAGGCGTACGCAATCAACAATACATGTACGTATTTATAACCTGGGCATACATTACATGCATTATGCACATGATATCTTTTTTTAGTGCGGACCAAAAAACCGCTTCCCACTGGCTTTTTAGAGCTACAACTCATACATTTTCCATAAACAATGACAATTTTTTTACACAAATAGGTATCTTTTATTAATATCACTGCCAAGTGTACATAGCAAATGTTGTTTAACAGTTTAAAAGTTTTGAGCCTTTGAAATTGACTTGTCTGATATTTTGATGCAAAAATGCAAAGACAATGTGTTTCCATGGATATGTGGGCCCAACACCTTTTCGGACTCAAATAACCGACAATTGCTGTCGTATTTTCCAAATCAATTGTGCCATGCCTACATACACGCCTTTCTATCTAGCTTCTTGCCACTTTAGCAGGGCGTGACAGGTTTTGTCACGTGACTCGGACTATAGTCCGCAAGTGTAGGGCTTGAATTTGGATTACTGTATGTAGAAAGCAGATTAGGTGCATTGTTTTGTCCCGGTGTCTCCGTCTCTCGGGTTTTTGCACCACTGTTTGGGAGAGGTCGGGCAGGCGGGGAATTTAGCCACATGACGTCACTGTTTCACGGTGCCGGCGTGCCTTGAAAGGATGGAGATGTGACAAGCAATTATGACAATGATCATTTCCGTCACTGCTCTCGCGAACAGGCCTGGCAGCTGCTAGCTACTGGCTGCCAACTGCCAGTTGCTGGCTGCTGGTCCTGCACGTCAAGAATTCAAACTGTCGCTGCTTTGTAGTCGTTCCCGCCACGTCGTGGAGTCTAGACCTGTACCTCTTGGTTCTTTGTTCCAAGTGTAACTTGTAACTGTGCTCGCGATATACTGTTATAACATTACAGCTTGCATGTATTTAGAGTGAGCGTTATAAAAAGCGGTTTGTCCTATCATTCGTGCGGAAGCTCTTTTGGATAGACCCAGAAGTAGGCCTAGCAGCGGCGGTGCAGGCGGCTGACGGTGTAGACTGCCGTAGGTTTCGGGGAAGCATACTGGAAACTGTGTAACGGGAAGGGAGGTTACCAGGTTATGCCAGTACTAGGTTACCAGGTTACCAGGCAACCAGGTTAACTACCAGGTTACCAGGCAACCAGGTTAACCAGGTTATGTCACTCTGTGTTGTATAATGACTTTATTAGTTGTTAGGCATCTGTTCTAATATTGATTCTGTGAAGTTATTTTATAATTGTTTCAATGCGTACCTAGCTTATTTTTCAATTTCATTATTAAATATCCCATTTTTTATATCGGACTCCTGTTCAGTGAATATAGATGAAAAGTGTGTAAAAGCCTGATTCGTAGCCAATAGGATATAAAAGGGAAGTAGCACTCTGAAATCCTTACGGGTATTGCGTTTGTATGGTTGTTCAAGCCATGACATAGGCCAAATTATTAATGACTTTGTGTGCTTGCATGTTTTAGTACCGTACGGCCCAAGCTCAGTGTTCTGCAGTATGGAGACTAACTCCAGTCTTACTCTCTTCATCAGTCCACCCAATAAACCTCGCAACTCCTACCTTATACAGACCTACTGGATTAAAATGAACTCGATACTCACAAGCAGTCCCTACAATGAAACGCATAGCATCGGCTTCGACTTCTTCAACTACGACTCCACTACGTGTATGGTTATGTAGGCCTACGATTTCATAACGTTGTTTTTAGAACAGAGGATTGTAAATATCAACGTAAAAGCTTACACTGTAATATATTTGTGGAGTGAAATGTGTGGATGACGTGATATTTGTTTCTCCACCAAATCGTTTATTGGGTGGAATGTTAATGAGCTTAATTTTTATCAGTATGTCCGTCATAATGTTTCGCTATGATTTCTCCCAAAGTTCAAACTTTTTCTACAATGTTCCACAACGTTTAAGCATTGGTTCTTTTTTGTTATATTAACGGCTAGTTGTTATAATAAAGCAAATAGAGTCGCTTATTTCAAATGAATGAATGGTCTATAGCATTCCTTGGCTGCGACGGTAGTTTTAACTTTCTTACTACTTATTTCCCCCAACGGAAGTCGTGATAATCGAGCTATTCATCTTGTCAGCGTTTCAGAATAGGATCTGAATCATCCTGACCGGCCGTCCAAGACAGCTAGTTATATAGGCATTTAGACCGCTCACAACGATTGAAACTGCCGGTCTGGTCAGACGTATGTTACGCTTGAACAAATACCCACCATCGCCCCTAGCAACTCTTTGTGCGCATTTTGGTGGTAGCGTTTGCGTTTCTTTCTGCGCCTCAGTGTCCAAAATGCTCGAGGCGCTATCAGAGTATGCCATCCAACCTCTCTTTGCGCTTAGTGTGGACGCGGTATAAGCGCATGCGTTCCATCCTGTCATTGCGTATTAACTAACTAGCTAACCTCCTTTTTATCGTTTAATCTGTTAATGTCCATGTTTTTACGCAGATTCACACGTTTTCGACCGCCCTGATCAGGAATGCTGGAACTGGGTTTTTACGGCTGGATGCCCTTCCTGACGCCAGCCAAACAAATAATTGTCTGGGACGGGGTTAGCAGCTAGCGAAAATTGCGTGTTTAACAACCTTGCTGAAGGGCCTGTAACGCTATGGTTTCATAGTTGACGACGGGAGGACTTGAACCTTGGCCCTTTGGACTCGAAGTCCGATGCCTCAACCACTACACCACAGCGCCTCGCTCTTTGCGTATTAACGCTAAAGGCGATTTTAGCTCTTAGTTTATTGCCTTGCTATTCAAGTAAGCTTTGACCTCATATTATGGTTATCATCAACCCATTATATCTCAACCACTCCTAATGCTACTGTTGCTGTAGCGACATACATTGACGCTGCTTTCGGCTGCAACTAGAAAAAATTTACAAGTCAAAGTCGCGTTCTGCCGATATGCTGTTGCGTAATGAAGAGGATGGTGAATCGGAAAGTGACGGAAAGGCGCAAGGGAGCCACCGAGCCGCTGAACACAGCAGGTGCGGAGGCCGGAAGCAGTGCTCCAAAGCGAGCGGCCCTATGCGTGTGACAAGCCAAACGTCTCATGTCTGTCAGGTTCTGTCATGTGTACGCGAATAAGGAGGACACTATGAACATCAGCTGCGACAAAATTTCTGGCCTGCTTGTTTGTAGCTTGACAGTAGGAATACAACACGCAGCAACTAATGTTGGAAACTTTATTTTCCCGGTACGTTTTAAAAAAAGGCCATAATTTTGTAAAAATTGCTCCAATTTCTCTACAAATGTCCAAATTGGTGTAGATAGGGCTACAGTGGTTGTGCATAAAATATCAGACAAATCTCATAATTTTTGACCCAGTTATGACAACGTTTCGAGTGTTTCTATTTTCATCGGGACAGGGTCTAGTTACTATATATTTAAAGGTTGTAATATAATCAGCTACAGTGGAATAACTACGGGGGGGCACGGTGGGGCAGCTGCCCCCTCAAATGAAAGGGCTGCCACCCCAGCTGCCCCCCCAATCCAAAGAAATTTGTATTTTCATTTGGGTTAAACAGTTTTTTAGTAGGAAATTAGTTTTCTAACATTACAAAAAAATAAATTTAGCTGCCACCCCATAATTTTAAGCTGCCACCCCACTGCTCCCCCATGAAAAAGTAACTGGCTACGCTACTGATCAGCTATCAACAAAAAATGTGCTAAACAATAATTTTACTCAGGTAAAACCAATACCAACACATTCGTCTCAAAGCCATCGTGATATAATTGATGCAATGAAATTTCTTTGGGCTATCAAATTTGTTGGCTATCAAATTACAATGCACAGCTTCTAGCCTACTGATACAAGTCCATACAATTGATATTGAACACGTATAAATCAAAGTTCATGGTCATCACCTGACAGTGGACGTCACATGGGTTCTTTGGCCAAAGATATTGCGTTGCTGGTTTTTCAGGGTCAAGGCCCGCTCCCTCTAACGTGTATGCGTTTTCTATATCGGGAGGGGCGTTTAGGGCAGGGCCTAGGGGCGGGGCCTTGCCCAAAGCTACGGGTTTCATGGGCTCTGATAGAAAGGCTGCGGGTCATGTGCGTTCTGATTGAAAGGTTATACGGGTGTCATGGGTTCTGCAAAATGAGCTTGCGGGCACTGGCGTGCCTGATACGCTGGTATAAATTAATTAATGCAATTGAGACATTCAGGTACATCACCGTTATTTACATTACAGGTAATTTATATAATATTTATTCCAAAACCATTATTATATAATAGTATTAGTCCCAACTTAAAAAAAGAAGAAATGCGCCGTGGCTGCGGCTTCCAAAATAGTTAATTCGTCACTGCTTACGTACCCTCCAGTGTTTACGTGGAAAACATGGCGGAAAAGTAATAATAAAACTGGCGCTTCTTCTTTTTCAACGACAGATATTAATTAAAAGAGAGGCATGCAACCTGCTGTAGGCTACAGCAGCCTAGCTGCTGTCGCCTAAACAGCAGTAGGTAGGCCTACCAATGAAGGCTATAATTATAGGCAGTAGGCCTACTGCATGTATGCCC
The DNA here is from genome assembly GCA_034695025.1 of Chamaedrilus cognettii. Lineage (NCBI taxonomy): Eukaryota > Metazoa > Annelida > Clitellata > Enchytraeida > Enchytraeidae > Chamaedrilus > Chamaedrilus cognettii. The sequence goes on along the minus strand of JAQIWG010002446.1, from coordinate 14,995 downwards.
CGCAGGGGCCTCTAGGGTGGTCAGTCGGCCCCGCAGGGGCCTCTGGGGGCGGTAGGAGAGTCCCGCAGGGACTCTCCTACCGCTCCGGAAGTAAGAGGTGGATGAGGGGGTAAGAGGAGGGTAAGAGGAAGGACGCAATTTTGAATTTAAATAGTAACTTGATCCAGTGCAACATCCAGATGGAAATGCTGCAATAATATTTTTATTAAGCATGATATATTTTGATTGTCAATTTTGAACAGAAAGCCAATCCATTAACTACGCTTCCGTACTACAATGTCTTGTACTTACGGCAAGAAAAACTTAATACTATTACATACAAGGGTAAACTGATTCCATAATTTTATTTGGCACGATTAACGTAAAATTTGGTAAAATTTGCTAATGAGATTTATTGGTTAAAGTGAAACGTATTTATTTGGTATTTTGGTGCAGTGTAGCATCTAAAATATTATTGATAACTTAATAGACTTAATAAACTTAACAAATAATAATAGTTCTGGTCCAGTGCAACGTTTTTATTAAGTTACTTTTTTTTCAGATAACGTTGAAAATCTGACACCAGGAGTGACGTACGATATAGTCGTCATTTCGGAGTCTTACAGCGTGACCAGTGTTACCAGCGCATCTGCGACATGTACAACTCGTAAGCAGCCTACTAAGCGCATTGTTACCAGCGCGTTGTTACCAGCGCATTTACAGAGTCAGCCATCAAAAACAACCCCCTAGCGAATTCGCGATAACTCGGTCTAACTGCTTGCTTCATATCTGCAGGGATTTGAGCTGAGAAAATTGGGTTCAAATTTCTCAAATTTTAAGCGAATACATCCATGCGTTCAAAAGTTATGAAAGTGTGAAAGCGCTCATTTGCCGATGCGCTATTTGTAACCTAAACATCTCAAGCCGCTGGAATCTGCGGTTGATATGGTTTGTTTTTTTTACAAAAACTTTCGTAACTTTTGAACACGAGCATATATTTGCTTGAAATTTCGAGAGCTTGTGCCAAATTATCTCAGCTTCAATCCCTACAAATGTGAATCAATCTTTATCTATTAAAACTTACTTTGAAAATTTATGGAATGCAAGATGCGGCCTTTAAGCCTTAGCCTAAGCGCTGACTGAATAACCGCTAAGCGACACTACACTACCGCTACTCCAGTAACCGCTACCGTGAATTACTGACTTACTCCATTGACCGCCAGGGGCGTCTATTCCTATATTTTGCTGGCGAAACCGCGCCAGTTTTTGGGGACGCTGGAGGGGATATCTCTACTGTACTGGGATGTCTCGCTGGAGGGAATCACTCTACTAGAAGCTTAGGGTCTCTTTCCACGGTGCATATTTTGCATGCAATTTTGCATGCAACGATGTTAAGAAAATTGCAATGTAAAATGTCCTTAACTGGGTTTCATGCAAGCCGTGCGTGAAACCTTGTTTAGGAATTCGTTATCATCACAACGGTTGTCAACGGGCCGTGATTTCGTACATGCAAAATTGCATGCAAAATTGCATTCAAAATAACGTGCAAAATATGCACCGTGGAGAGAGTGCCTTAACGTCAAACGATTCTGAAACTTTAATAATAATAATGAAACTGAACCCTTATTCAAGGATAAAGGAATAAGGAAGTTCAAACTTATGCCCGGAGAGACTCACAGACGAGACGAGAGATGCAGGAGTCAGCGCAAGCTTTCAAGATCAATGTCTTCATCAATGGCGATTCACTTCGCAGAACAATGTTGGATGACTGGTTCTCCGCTCTCATGATCCTTGCTGCAGAAAAGGATGTTATGCTAAATGTTTGTGCTGATTCAATAATTGACAAGTTTGCTGGGTGATCAATACCACTGTACAAACTTCCAAGCCAAGGATCAATTTAGGTGCAAATTATGTGACTGTAAAAATTATGTGTTTTTCCGAAAATTGTGCATGCAGCAATTAGGAGTTGTGTATGCATCAATAGGAGTTGTGCGAACTTGTGCCAACTTGTACGTGCAGCAATTATTTGAGACATAGATGAATGATTAATGAATGATATCTGATTGATGCATGCATGTATTTATTTTTAAATTGCATCCAAAAAGTCACGAATTTTAATTTTGGGGAGATGTTAGCGCCAATTATCTACCCTAAGATTGGGGGAAAAGACGCCCCTGTTGACCGCTAACGTGAATTACTGCTACTATAAGTAATGTAAAAGTAGCCTGCATAGAAAACAAGGCTCAATTAGAACAGCATCGTAGCATACCTTATCATATATCTCGAGCAAAATATGCCTAACATGAAAGTAAAATGTATTATAGAGGTTGAGCATGAGTTAGTTGTTTCATCGGAAAGTCAGTCAAAAATTGCATCTTAGCTGAGAAATGCTATCAAGGTTTATGACGAATTTGTGAAGAGCAAACTGTTTTTACGGCAGTCCAATTGCTTTTTATAGGCCAGCTAAAACCAGTCCAACCGGCTTACTTACTTAGAATATATTGACTACACAACATAGTTTCTGTCAGATCCTTTTGCGTAGCCGGAACGATTCCCAGCATACTCGTAGTGCATGTACGGTGCTTATAGGTAGGGTTGTCAGATTTTGATCATTCAGGTAAGGGTCATAACACCAACATTCAGTAATGAAATGAGGTTAGGCCTATATAGGCAAAGCAGCCTGCTACACTTTAATAAAATTTACAGAGCTAGTAAATAACTTGCAGTTCACATCAGAGCAGCAATACATTTTTACCTTCATACAATATAGAACGCTACCTTTATTGAGATTCACGTTAGCGGCCATTCACGTTAGAGCTTAGTAAGTAGCGTTCAGTAGAGTCTCTGCATTTGAATTAGCGGCTGATAGCACTCGCTGCAAGCAAAGTGGCGCTCAGTCATGTCGCGCTCAGTCATTTAGCGCCCAATGAATCGTGAGCAGTTAGAGGTTATCTTTTCGCGCGTAGGTTAGTTACCGCGGCCAGTGGCGCCAAACTAGTTCAAAAAATTTGGCCCCATCGTCACTCACCAGTCCATCACTTGCAACTTTATTTGCAGGAGGCCCTACAACAATTGCAAATATTAGACATTTTTTCAATCTTGTCTAAAAGTGGCCTACGCATTTCATAAATGAGTGGCTTACTGTTTATGCTCATATTTAAAACGTATTGTTTTAAGATTTATATAACGCATGCACAAATATTGCGCCCACCACCACTGGGAGACCAACCTGTCTCTGGACTGGAGGAAACTTCAGTGGGGAACTCCACCGTTGAACTCTAGCAGTGGAACTCCACAATCAATTACAGTTAGTATCCCAGTAGTACAGGAACATCTATGAAATCTAACCTCGGACTGCATTGACGATCATTTGGTAATTTTTATTTAGTAAAAATTCGGAAAAAAAGCGTCTTTGGAATTCCAAGGGTTTTCATGCAAATAAGCCTAAGCAGTGTTTGATACAACACCCTGAGGAGGTAAACACCCCCCTGAAAATCGCCAACACCCACCCTGAAAATGACAAAAACATCCCCCCTGAGGGGGAGGGTATCACGACTTTTTTTACATTCCCCTGATTTTTTCAACACCCTCCCCCCCCCCCCCGAAGCAAATTTAGTATAAAAACCTGGACCTAAGGCTACATTGTAGGGCACATCATGAAAACTGAAAGCCACAATATGCAACAAGTGGGACAAATGTACTATGTTACGAAATGTTAAACGAACTATGTTACGAAATGTTACAAATGTACTATGTTACTACAAATGTACTAATTTGTATTTTGGTTTCGATTATCGCATCATTGTAATGTGTAAATGTTACGCTAATGGAAGTAAAATCTAAATTATGAGAATGCTATATTAAAAGTTCATGATTTCTATAATCATTGGTTGGTCGTTTCTTCGTTTAGGAACAGGGATGGCCACTCCGCCTCCAACGATCAAAATGCCCTACGATAGAATCACTCCCATCGAGATGATCGCCCTCGATCCATTCAGTGTCCTCGTAACGTGGAGCTCCTCGTACGCCTTGGCAGACATCGCGTACTTTCTCGTTCTTCTCTACGAAGGAGCCACACCGCTGCCGGAAGGAGCGATGCTGGTGCAAAACATCGCTGTATCGAGTACTCAGTCCTCGGTATCGTTCACTGGCTTGCCAACAGCTGGTGAGACGTACACGGCAGCGGTACAGGCCTGTTGTCTAGGAAACGACGCGTGCGGCAACCAGGCGTACGCAACCAACAATACTTGTACGTATTTATAACCTGGGCCCACATTATATGCATTATGTACTTGATATTGTTTAATTTGAGCCAAAAAACCGCTTCCCTTTGGCATTTGACGTACGCAACCAACAATACTTGTACGTAGCGTACAGCATGCTCTTTGCGTGATAAATCCGTCATGCTTTAAGCTATGGCATGCATATGCGTATGGCTTACAATGATATGCATTACGCGGTGTACTTGTCAAGTTTTAAATCAATGTGTTTTTTTAAAAGTTTCTTGATATATCCCATATATTATTACGCAAACAAATTCCCTATGTTAAAAGTCATGATGACTGACGAAAGTGTTAAAACCATCTTTGTTGCATAGTTACAAAGCAATTCAGTTGCAATGCGGCTATTTTTAATTCATAGACCTACTTTCACACAATGGCTATAAACCGCTGTGAATTGTAGTTACTTTTTGTGTGTCTACATGCATGTTTAAATCTTTGTAGGTCTCGCGTGTCGTCACATCCGCTACAAAATATCTTACCAAAATGGCGGCGCCTGAGGACAAGCTTTGCTTGCCTTGTCATTATGACTTAGCAGGCAATATATTTGCGCTTATGGCCCTTGTGCGCATATGCTTGACCAAGGATTTGTGACAATTTATTTATAAGTAATTTTTTCTAGTAGCTCTGGAGTAACGGCAACAATGGCCTACTTGTAGATAAAAAATTTTCTCTTTATTTTCGCAGATCCCGCGCCGCCTGCTCAGTTCACTGCCACGCCTACTGAACAATTCGACGGTTTCTACCTCTTCTGGACACAGACGGATACCGTCCTTGGTTTCACTCTGTCGGTGTGGCTGAATGAAGCGCAAACTCTATCTAACTTCTACATGCAGACGAATTTGACGTGCGTGACGTGCTCGGGCTATGTGACAGGCCTCGGCCCGCGAGGGGCTTCCTTCTTGCTTCAACTGACCGCCATCAGAGGGGCTCTCAGCAGCGCCAGCTCTAATAACGCCACTGGCACCCTGTGTAAGCAATGATTTAGATCTTTAAATCAGGGGTTGCGTAACGGGAGGGAACTACGGGAGGACATCTCCCCCATCTCAGAAAGTTATTCTCTCCACTTGCTCCCTTACTTTTAGCTTCATATTAATTTCCCCCAACGTTCCTATGATAGCGTGCCGCAGTGCTACTGTAGAGGTCCTACGATATTGTTTACAGTCAAATATCCTGATGCTTCAACTAATTACACAATCACTCTCTTTTCTGCCAATACGGGCGGGTTGAGTTTCAACCCTGATGCATCTGCAGAAACAACGAACCTCGATGCAGGTGAATTGGAGATGAAGTTTATAGGCGCTAGTTTAGGATATCTTAGATCTAGAAGCCCCCAACAACAACTAATTCACTCTCGGCAGCCAGCCAGAGCAGATTAATTATAAACAATTTTTTTGGGAACAACAAGAGATGTGTGTACAACAGAACAAAGAACAAAGGCTCTGATAAAGATGTTGATTTTATTCTAATATTGAACGGACGGAGACGTAACTAAGATACCGGGTAGGTTTAGAGAAACCTGCAAGATTGTGGAATTGATGGATGAAATAAAGAGCAACTGGACTGAAAGAATTGGAATAAGAGGAGAGAGATTGTTGGAGGATATGATGGAGGGAAGCAGGGCTCAACTTCATTTCAGGAGGTTTTGACATTTGACTTGCCAGCCGAATTCGAGGGGTGGGTGCTGACCCCAACTTTTTCGTGTTAGGGGTTTGAATCTCAAACCCCCCTCCCGCCAGTGTATGGTCCTAAACGAAAGAATGGAGGGCAAGAGAGGACCGAGCAGAAGAGTACCAATTGGTATCGGAATAATATAAAAAAATGAATGATAAATGAAATGAATAATAAATGAAGTGTTGGAAAAGGAATCGAAATGCCATTTTAAAAGAAGGATCAGAGATCGGTCGGAGGGATGTGAATGCCAGGGACTATTTTGCAGAACACTGAAAATGAAGTGTAGGCCCTAGTGGTGGATAGGGTCTCTAAGGGGGTCATAGGGTCATAGGGTCATAATAGGATAATTTGTACTAATCTGCCAGACAAAAAGAAATTAAATTAAGGTAAGCCGCAAGGATGTTTGCATGTTTCCAACCTGGAACACCTAATTTTAAAGAGGTCTAATTTTACGTTTGATTTAGTAACAGTGAAATTAATTCGATTACTTTAATTAGATCATCAACAGTGATTGTGTTTGGCCCGCTGTACGTATATCCATGCATTTGTGTGTCATGTGTCATTTGTCGATTTGTAAATACCAAAAGTTTGAGTGAATTTATTGACTTTGGTTTTGCAATATTAGTTTGATTTTTTTCGAGTGTTTTTGCTAATTAAACTTACAATTTGTTTATAACTGGCCGGTATGTTCTTATAATGCAGTGAGTTTACTTTCAGTAGATTTTCTATAATTTTGAGTACAAAATTAAGTATGCATTGATGTTAGTGTATTTAATTAAAGCGTTTTGGATATGTTTGTGCTTTAGTCTATTTCATAATAACACCATCGTATTCTGTTGCTAGGTATCACTAGTTGCGTCTATTAGACTATTAGTATGGTCAAATTGTGAATTTCACGCAATGTTTAATCATACAGTAGCAGCAAAGCATCGTGGTTAGGTTATGCCTGGTACCCACTACCGATGGTCAGACCATGATTAGAATATGATGAGACCATCAAAGGATATTTTGATCATGATCGTCTGAATGATTATAACATGCGTATTTCAGTGAAGCAGTGAACACTAACGGTGACGGTGTAAATCGTTCCTAGAACAGATATTTTCATGTTCTAGTATAATGACGAATAATTTCACCGTGATTGCGTGAATGAACACGTCAATTCAGACAGTGATTTTTCTCCGTCACCGCCGAATGGAATGTGTGCGATACGGTGTCCACTCGCGGTGACGTACGTGATGAAGAATCTTGTTGAACCCGACCTCAATTAAATGTGTCACGCCAATCAAGTCGGCAGAAAGTATTAATTCAGACCAATCACCAGCGTCCGCGCTCTAGCGCGCTGCGCCACGCTCTAAGGTCAAATTATGGGACAAATTATGACGTGACTGTCACCGCGAGTGGGTGCACCCCATCAGCCGGTAAAAATATTTTCTTTTCATGGTCTCGTCATGTTCTCTTCACTTTTTCGTGATGGGTAATAGGTACCGAGCATTAGTTATATATGGGGATTCGTTCTCTTACCTCCTTAGTTAGTTAGCTACTTTCGTTAGTCTCTGTGCGATTAATTTGTCCGAAATTCTAGGCGCAAGTGGTTGCACGTCATCCAAGTCATCTCTTGTTTGGATAGCGGGCGTTGTGATTGGCTGCGTGCTGCTTGTGGGACTCGCCCTAGTGGCCGGATACTTCTGTCTGAGACGACGGCAGTTAGTGATCCTTTGATTCTTTTTAAGATGTAGACAAATACTGTTATTTTTTTATTTGTATATTTTCATAACATTTTTATAGTTTAAAAAGAGGCTTAATTATACATGTATAATTAAATATCGACAAGATTGCGCCTGTTACAGCAAAATGATGACATGGCAGTCTTCATTTTGCAGCACATTGTTTTCCAAGCCTGCAACAGTCTGCTGTAAAAAAATTAAAGGAATTTAAAGGCATACAATCACTTCGCTTTTAAATCCACAATTCCTTTCTCAAAACTGCATATTTGACATTATGTCCACATTCATTCAATACACTCGTAATCCTAGTTTTAGCATTGTGCTCTATGATCCCTACAAATTGGTTGGTCTTCACATTTAAAATAATCCATCTACAGGCTATTCATTGGTCTGGGTTGTGCACATAAAAGCTACATTTTTATTCCGCGAACCATTCACGCGGCTACAGCGGAACATTTGTTGCAGATACTCCGGTCATAGTATTTGCAATTAGTCTACGGTATCAATATGGCAGTTGGTCCGAGGCTCCGAGCCTTGTGCCTGGCAATTTTTCTCCACAGACGTCACAAAACTTCTCCGTCGCGATCAAAATGAATCCATGTTCCGTGAGCATGCATACTCAATTGCTTCACAAGATCACCAAAGTTCTACACAAATACCTCGATTTCTCCATGAATGCTTCATTTCTTTCTTGCTCCACGACTTATCCATCAGATCTTCAATTTATCCAGTTCGAAACAAATACCCCATAGGCCTAGGCTCAGTGAGAACACTTAGCTAGGCATCAGTGAGAACACTGATGCCTGGTTCAAACGCCGTGACACTGTCTGGTCCGAGCCACTGACCTATTAAATACATGGATAGCGCAGGCTAATTTCAGAAGCTCTAGACCAATGAAGGCGATGTTTCAACTGTAAACAAATTTGAAGTGGCGTGTGATTGGATGGATTGAGGTCGTGACCCTGTCAACAAGTCTTTCAGCAAACTGATTTGCCTTAGAGCATCCCAGCATGCACAACGTGTCCATCACACCCCCGTAATGCAATGCACAAGAACAATGAACAATGCAATGCGATTTTTATCAAATTTCTGTTAAATCTAGGCCGCAACTAACGGATTTTAATTTTAAACCGGTGAATTAATAGGTCCTTTGATGCATAAAAAACGATAATGCTTAAAATATAAAAATGTTTTAAAACAGTTATGACGTTTCTTTTGAGTTCATTATATGCCTAATCATCTGCCTAATTACTTAGCATGACATATCTTTGGTTGTTTACATAACTTTGGTGACCCTCATCCGCGGAACCAGCTTTGACCTCAATAAACTAGTGGCCTTGACACTGTAGCTCCACCTCGAGGACCTTCGTTTCACAGCATGCAGCGACTAGGCTTGGTCCAAATTCTATGATGTCACGTGACGTGTGATACAAAATGACGTCATTGTGATGCAATGTGACGTCACGTCTGATATGACTTGTTTCAGGCCAAAGCAGGCCGCGCCGCCCAATGGTGGGATAGCCAACGACTCTTTTGACGCTTCAAGTGATCCAACAAAGTTGAACGACAGGTCTGAGAGACTTCACATGTGTTGTTTTATTGAGGTAGGCTATGTTTAAATCAAATCCGAAATGTTTTATTTCAGACCTTGGTGATGCAACATAACATTTTTGTGCAGTCAGACCGGCATAAGTGACTTGTCTGAAATGTAGACATACCATACGAGGGACTCTCTTAGAGCACACTCAAGTAGGCCATCAGTTCAGATCTGTGCAATGCATAGTTATAGTACCCGCACACCTTTCGGTCAAAACGAAGGAAGTTCACCGTGACGTTCGTTTGACCGAATAGGCGCGGGACCGCTAGGTGTGCGCGCTGTCGGTCAAACGAACGCCAGCCGCCGCCAAAGTAAGGTCACTTTGGCCTTAACAAAAAGAACGCTACGTGCAGCATTCGTCGTTATGAGATCATAACGCCAGGTCTGCGCGCCGAGACAAGCAGTCGGCAGCTCGACGAGTTTTCTACGGACTTGAGTCTTTAAGGACAAAACTTCTTTCGTTTTGACCGAAAGGTGTGCGGACGCTTTTAGGCCTAGACGTAATTGTAGCTGAGCGCATTATTGCTAGACAGATCATTATACTGTTACACAATAAAGGGGACAGCCATATAAGTACGAATAAGCTGGAATGACAGTAAATAAAAAACTGGACAGAGATAAAATCAAGATATTGTAGCAGCCTACATTAACCATCAATTTAATGAAGGCATGCTTCTGCAATATTTGACAATTATATTTATTCTTTATATTGTATTTGTGCAATAGTAGCTACTTGTGTGCTACTTTGTGTGTATTAGCATAACGCATGTGCATAGAACCCGCTACTCTAGCGTTTTACCCCAGCAAGTCGGAGAACAAAGAATGGAATTAGAGCCCGGAGCTCCCCGGACAAGACGTAAAAGGCGACTAAAGGAGGGGGAGAGGTTCTGTGGCGGCTCTCTTACACAGAACCGGGCTGTTATGGTCTTCGTCACACACGATCCTTTAATTTGTAAAAAAGAAGAAGAAAAAGAAGAATCGAGCGCTCTAGCGTTTCTTAAGTATCTCACTTTGAGCCTGTTGCGCGTGCTTTAGATGCTTGCATGTACTGTATATTGAACATGCTTCTACCGTATATTATAAGCGAACAATCATAAAATGTAGGCTAAACAAAGAATGATGCAAATAAATACATGTAATATTGTACAACGTATGTAACAGATTTACACTATCACGGGACCTGTCAGCGTCATCTCGACCTATGTATTAATAAATGATTGTTTTTTAAATGGTAAATATTTAGAATAAATGTTTATATAATTAATAAAAATAAAAAATAAATTAAGCTAGCATTAAGACTTGGATCTAGATATTGGGTTATAGGATTATAGCCAATGTAAACAAACATTCGAGTAATGCATTTCGTGCAATATCTGCTTGGCTTTAGTAAATAGTTTGGCTAAAATCACGATCTCAGCCTTGGTTTGCTAATACTGACCTCAGTTTTGATGTTATTGTTGCAGAACGCTGTCAGTACCGATGAAAGATTTAACTGACGTTCAAGAACCAAACAACGAGTCGGGCTACGCACATTTGCGCAAGGACCCAGGGTGGCTGAACGATCAGCACAAGTATGCTTCCCTGCAGATTAACACCTCAACAACAAACTTCAACCAAGACCCAGCTTACACACAATCGCAACGCAATTCTAATGACGATAATCAAAACCCGCTTTATGCACAGTTGCAATAAAGCACTAATGTCGATTGCCAAATCAAAAGAATTTCATCGCAGTTGCAACTTGAAGCACAATCCAACTGATGTTAGACATTATTCGCTTAATACATCGTTGCAGCAAAGCCCCGATCATTTACAGCAGCAACATGATGAAGATTAGAAGAATTGAGTAGGCCTAACCTACATGTAGGCCCTACTTGTGCTTAGAATTGCTGCAGCACGCTGATTTCTATAATTGCATGTTGCTGTACAGCACGACAAGATTTCAGTCAAGGCCTAGGCTATACTATTATAGGCCTGTATTGTAGGCGCATGCAAGTTGTTTTCTCTGTACTACTTTACAGAGGGAAACTAGACGGAAGCACAGTACCCGTGCATTAACGGCGTTAATGCCCCCACCAGTAGACCCCCGGGCGCAGGCCCCCACGAGCAGGCCCCACGAGTTGCCCCTGGTTTGATTATTGTAACGCTCAAGGTTGTTACTCACTATGACGTGAAAATGACAATTTTGGAAAATCTAGGGGGGGCTCCCGGGGGTACAGTTGATATTTTACAAAACCCAAGCGAAGCTGTATCATTCGGGTTTAGTTCGCATGTTCCCTGAAAAAATGGTCAACGTCCGTTCAGTGGTGGCTGAGTTATTGTAACGCAATGGTCCCCCCCCTCAACTTTTATAAAAACCGTTCGCCCGTCTTACATATCAACATTTAGTTAAAACATATATAGGGCGTTTTTTTAGCAAGTAGTCAGTTGAACAATCTGGTGCAAAAGCGTGCAAATCGGACTGATAGTAAAAACTGTTCGCGATTCATTCAAAAGTGCGTGAAGTGGCCCCCCGGACACCCCCACAATGTTTACAATGAAATTTTTTCGCTGAAAACATTATCGTGGATGTTTTATCCATGGATGTCGTTGTGTTTTTACTCCGACAACATGCGTGGTGCTGATAATATACACTGTAGACACTGGCCATCGTTGAGATGTATCCAGTATTCCTACGAACCGCTTTTCGTTGCCGTGGTGTTGATGAACCACCACTAGGTGGCGCACCACGACCCGCTGCACACAGGGAGGCCGGATGGGTAGAGGGGATCCCCGCAGGCCGGCGTGATTTCTGAGGAGCAGCTGTAGCAGAGGATCGTCTCGCAGCAGCCGACCGTCGTCAGAAGCACGGCTAGGGTCAGCGGCGTCACCATCCTAAGTCCTGGAGGACAATGTGTAGAAGCACCCTAACAATAGGCAGACGAAACAAATAAGCAACATGTTCAAGTAAGTGTTCTTCGACAAACAAACTGGAGTCATGCACGACAGTTTGTAAGATCAAGTTTTAAACCGCATTATGATCATATGCTACGTCTTCCCGGCTCCACCCCCCCCCCCACGCACCCCACTCCGCTACCATCCGGAAGACTATAAATGCCGGTTACTCAGCATTAGTTAATATCAAAGCTTAAGGCCTGCGTGCCGATTTGTGCACGCTCCCACTGATCTATAGCCTACTTGGTACAACAAAACCTCAATCTTCCTCACCTTGGCAAGCCAAGCTTGATGCTGCCATGCCCTTAGATGCTTAAAACCAAAGCCAGGATCTAAACAACAAGGCTAAACTATATTCACAAAGCTTAATGTAACCGTCCTTAACATTTACATGCCGCTGCTACGCGTAGCTATCTGAAGCAAGCAGGTATCCTATATCAGAGCCATATTTCTCGATGCTCACATCACTTCCTATTGCGATGCGGCCTGAAACCGGCAAAAAACTGGTCGCGCGGGGCTTCATAATTTATTTGTCATTTGAGTGTTTGAAGCAATAGCGACTTTGCGCACGGCTGTGTAGTACTTATAGTCTGCTATGCTCGAGTCGCCCTGTGTATAAATGGATATATAGCCTGCCTTGAAGCAGGCGACGATTAATCTATAAATAACTGCCAAGCCTCGCAGGCCCATTATTACTGATTGCATGTTTTACCAGTGTCGCTTTACGATGATTCTGAAAATCAGATTGCGATTCAGAAAATGGCAACCCCCTGCTCTAGCCCTAATTAATTATAACACGAGTATATGATTATGAGTCCGCATTCATATCTGGAGTATTTTCCGCAGGCGGTATGCGAAAGATGGTCTGGGTCACAGCTTAAAATGCTGCTCCTTGCGGAATGCACGCGTATATAGCCTACGAGTGTAAGCTTGCATGCACGTGCATATAGTATGGGCTTACATGCACGTACATATAGTATGGGCTTACATGCACGTGCATATAGTATGGGCTTACATGCACGTGCACGCCGATGCTTCATCGTTTCGTCAACGACGTTTCAACTGTCACCACTCCTGCAGATCTATACGTGTAGGTCAACACTTCGATCGGTTCGATTCGATTCTTCTTCAGCGTCTCGAACCACTAACTGCCAACCGAACCGTCCCCCTATAAACGCTTTCCCGCAAAAAAAGCTGTAACAGTAAGGGCTGCTTTCTCCAACACGGATTAATGGTGGTTAAGGATTTAGCCTATGCAAAAAAATGGAATAAATCCTGAACCACCATCAAATCCGTGGTGGAGAAACCAGCTCTTATAGTCTTCGAGATTTAGATCTCGACAATGCTGAAGTCATAGCGTCAGCGAAACTCATTATCACACGTGTCATTAGTGCATATTGCTGTATATTTAACTTGATTATATTGTGGTGTTTCTTTGCCATTGTTTATGATACCGTGTAGCCCATCTCCCAAATCTACGTCGCAGTTAGGCCTACGCAAAGTTTCAATGGCACAGATCAGGCGTGGCGCCACGTATTCGGCCAGTACGGTCAAGGCCGTACTGCTTTTTCGGACGGTACGGCCATGCCTACTTCTGGCCGTACCACTTTTACCTTTTCACAAAATATCTGGCCGCACCACTTTTTTCACTTTTGCCAGCGAAGCTTTTCAGGACTGCGCCGGTTGAAGACTTATTTAAGGTGCACAATGGGACAGAGCCGACTGAACCACACAGCACTGTTGCAAGCTCATCAAGATGTTCTTGACAAATTGAATATGATGGAGCTTGCGGAGCAATTTGTCCTTGCAAAAGACAATCGTCGTTTAACATTTAAACATTTTGTTTAGGTGTCAGCATAGGCCTGTGTACACGCCTGCACAACATAGGCTTGTGTACACGCCTGCACATCATAGGCCTGTGTACACACCTGCACAACATAGGCCTGTGTACACGCCTGCACATCATAGGCCTGTGTACACACCTGCACAACATAGGCCTGTGTACACGCCTGCACAGCATAGGCCTGTGTACACGCCTGCACAACATATGCCTGTGAATACGCCTGCACAACACGGAGCAATGAAGCGAAATGTTGTCATTTACAATTTTAACTGCGCGGTAAACATCAAGAATAGTACCTCTTCAAAACTTTGATGTGTGTATGTATGTATCATAGTATGCATGTGATCAATAAGCTGTTACGGAAAATCAAATAATTCAAATTAATGTCTTAAAAAAATAACTGGCCTTACCAGTTTTGGATGTGGTACGGCCTGGCCTATATGTGGCCGTACTACTTTTCTTGCTTTTCTTCGATGTGGCCGTACCGCTTTCCGAGTGGTGGCGCCACCCCTGACAGAGATGTTTTTTTAACACTTAGCCTTATAGGTTAGGAATAGAGAGAGTTAGAAGCAGATGACTACATGTAATTAACCCTCACTGTGCGCTCATAGCCCAGACGGCCTTGCTAAGTTGCTACAGCTGCTGTTCAGCTCAGATATTAATATTTCTAAACGATTCAGCAAAAAACGAGTCGGCGGAGGCGCTGCATGCTTGCTGAATAATTAAAAATGAAATATTTGCTAGACAGTTTAGAGGAAAAAAATCATTATATCGATAATAGGCGATCATTGACTGAGCCTTTGATGATGATGAGAAAATCTACGCTCAGACCGAGGCCTTAATACAATTTATAGAGCAGAAAGGGCAGAAGTAGGGGGAGCAAACACGTATTCAAAGGGACATCTTAACTCCCCTCCGGGGGGGGGGGGGGGGGGGGGGGGGGGGGGGGGGGGGGGGGGGG
>JAQIWG010002445.1:0-20393 GCA_034695025.1 Chamaedrilus cognettii | reverse complement strand
TCTCATATAAAATCCTGTGATTGACTAACATGAGACATTTTAGTACCGGTAGCACAAATTGAGAAGCTCATTAAGGATCACAAAAGAATGGACTATCGGTTTTTATAACGCAGTTATTTAGCAATATGGTTATAAATCTCAAGGTTAGTTGTTTTGTGATTTAACATCTATTGTATAATGAGAGTGTGTATACGTGTATTTAGTTCTCTCCATATCCATGGTTAGTTGGATTTTAAAAAGTAAAAAGTTTTTTCCATATTCTTGGCAAAATTGCTGTTTATGAAGACGTATTTTCTCATTTTTTCATAAGCTAATATGTACGTTATCTTTAAATTCCCAAGGTACAGAGTACCGGTACCAAATAACAGAACAGTAAAAAGATCTATATATGGGCAGTCAGCTGCATGTAAGTAAGCCTATAAGCGCCCTCTTTTGCGTCAATAAAATATTAGCGCGTTGCAAGTTCATTGCTTACTCTGTGAAATTAATAAATAATTATTGGCTGTTGAATAAATATAAACAATTCCATAATATTTATCTATTCATCGCTGAGAAGCTGGTGTAGCCTGTAGCCTACTATATCCATTGGTCACCAGTGACGTCATGTAGAAGGGTCTGTCACGGATCGTCTTGCTTGCCTGTACAGCGTCCAAGGTGGACGGCCGGTGGCAGAGGGTCACGTTCAGGGAGTACTACGATATGGTTGTCATGGCGGCCAAGGCGTTTATCAAGGTGGGCGGAAAGATTTATAATCCCTGAGACAGGACCTTGTGACATTAGCCTGCTTGTCGTAGACTTAGAGGTGGCTGTGTGGACTTTGTCCGTAGGTAGGCTTGTGCAAATTTATGATCGCCTCCTGGGCCCAGTAGCTCAGTATCGGATATCTTCCTGCCTGTTCACTTGCATTTACATTTGATCTTACACTGTGTGATGCAAATCTTTGAATGATATTCCTTAATGAATTTGGATGCAGTTTATTCAAATATGCAATGCTAACCAGTTAAACATATTTTGAATTGTTTAGTAAATCACAAACGTTTTTGAAATGGCTGAACTTCCATCGCTTATTGCATTGATTTTTTTATTAGTATTTGATATATTTGTTTGATATTTTTAGAAATATATTTTAAATTTGTAAGATAGCTGATGTTGTGCTGATGGAGGTTAAAGAAATATTGATTCAAAATGTATTGAAAAACGTATCTTCCTGGACGAAGGTGTTGCTTGCTGTACTTGCAAGTTGCAACATGTAAAATTACGATTGTATGATGTGAGTTTAAATTGTCGATACAACTTTCGAGACATTATAAATTTCAATAAGTTTTCTATTAGACGCAATTTTTTGTCAGAATCACTTTAATTTTTTTAAACACGCTATATACTTGCATGTGCTATATACTTACAGAATTTCTCATGAGAATCAGAAAGTGTTAGATTCTTTTATTAGTTTATTGTAGACTGTTTCATTGACAAATTTGATGTATGCTTTAAGTATTATATGTTATTGGAATGTGCTATTTACGTTATACACCGTGGCTAAAAAGTAAAGGAACCAATGAATTTCTTCAATAATTTCGGAACACAATGAGCGTTGTAAATGAAATTTTTACCACATTAACTGGGATCATCGCTTCATAGTTCTTTCAATTTTCGTTGAATTTCATCGAGCAGTGTAAAAGATACGAGTAGTCAAAGTTGGCCTACGAAAAAACGTGTCAACCAAGCTAGGAAACTTCTTTATTGCTATTTGTATCAACAATTTTGTGGTAACGACCTCTTTTATATTCCA
This sequence comes from Chamaedrilus cognettii, assembly GCA_034695025.1. Taxonomy (NCBI): domain Eukaryota; kingdom Metazoa; phylum Annelida; class Clitellata; order Enchytraeida; family Enchytraeidae; genus Chamaedrilus; species Chamaedrilus cognettii. The sequence continues at coordinate 18,604 of JAQIWG010002445.1, read as the reverse complement.
ATTCAATAATTGTTAACAATCCAGGAATGTGCACTTTATGTTTCAACAAGATTTGGTTCCAACATGCATGTAAAACGATCGAAGAGCGCGGAGTAAAAGAAGCATGACACAAAGAGCTGGGCGTCAAAGTGGGGCGCTGTCAATTATCAAAATTTAGCAGCGTGGCGCTTGTTACGAAAACGTGTCAGAAAAAATCAACATTGGACACCTGAAGCATCAATAACTTGGGCAAATTTGAACATTCTGTACTTACCGCAAAGATAAGCAGCGGCGTGAATAGTGACTTGAACAAGAGGTGCAAACGGCAGTTATGCAGTTTCCCAGCTTGGTTGATGTGTTTTTTGTAGGTCAATTTTGACTATTCGTGTCTCGTAAACAGCTCCATGAAATTCAACAAAAATTGTCAGAAATATGAGGCAATGGTCCGTGTGGTAAAAATTTCATTGAGAACGCTTATTGCGTTTCGTAGCTATTGAAGAAATTTATTGGTTCCTTTAGTTTTGGGCCACGGTGTAGTATTCAGTACAATATGTAGGCTACCACTTCAGTCTTTATCCTGAATTATTGCTGGCGATGCAGTGGGCCTTTATTTTAGCTGATTTTTTAAAGTTTTTTTTTCCTGGTATTATCAATATCGCAAAATTTTTGGCATCGAATGTCTTCAATTTGTCTGATAATTTGTCTGATATTCAACACTTCTCTTCTTGTCTTGATAGAACTCTGGACATCTCAAGCTGTTCTGCTTTTATTTTTTCATTTTTGACTGCCTATTACTTCCATTCAAGCTTCCTCGCATGACCCTCTTTGTGAATAATTTTGTCTTTTTCTCACGCCTAATAAAGTCTGTATTTTTCTTCTTCTATACCTTTGACTATAGTTATTTCCATTGTCTTTAAGTGTTCAACTCGCTTTTGTACCTTGTTTCTTACCGTAGACTCTTCAATTTATTACCCTACTCTTGTTATCTCCAAATATGTTTAGTCGCCGTGTATAGGCCTACTCTGTTTATTTATGGAATAGGAGGATAAAATAACAAAAAGGATATTATTGCATAATGTGCGGATTAGTATATTCTTTCGTTCTGTTGTTGCCAGCTGGGTCTTGAAGAAAGGCGAAGCGTTGGAATCATTGGCTTCAACTCGCCCGAGTGGTTTATTGCCGATTTGGGCGCCATTTTTGCCGGGTAGGTTTTCTATCGCTAGTCTTCTATGATCAATGATCTTTTCGATATAGACAATTGAAATAGATTGCGAATACGGTAAGTGATAATTTTTTATGGTATATCCCGTAGCAAACATACGTTTGAACCTGAATGTGTGATTCGACAATTTTGAATCCGAAGCAAATTTAATTAGATGCCGTCCTTTTTAAGATATTAAATATCCTATTCTATGATTTTTGCAGCTGTTTTCTAAAATCATGATTTACAACACGATTTGATAAGCTCGATATTCTCTATTTAGATGAGATAACCAATTTTTAAAACTTAGCAAATTAATAGAATATTAAAATGTCTTTATATGGATATGCGTAAGAAACATACAATTATGCATACTATCAGGCTTGATTTAATGTGTAATCCAGTAATAAATTATTTAACTTGTCTTAATTACGGTGTTTAATTAAAGAATTAGTTAGAATTAAGTCACTTGATTCCTTTCTTGGTTCAGATTTTAGACTGAATGGTGGTTGTCCATTGTTTGCGTTGACTGCGATCCACAGCGGTCTAGCGACGGGCATCTACACAACGAATGCTCCGGAGGCGTGTCAGGCGATTGCTCTGAGCGCCGAGTGCAACGTGATCGTCGTCGAGAATGACGTCCAGCTGCAGAAGATCCTTAAAGTCAAGCAGAACCTGCCGCATCTAAAGGCCATCGTTCAGTACAAGGGCACGCCCACCGACAAGTCCGTCTACTCGGTAAGGGCGACAATAAACAAGGCTAGTGAGTGTGTAGAAAAAAAAATTAGACACGCCAGCCTGATTTGCGTATTCATAAAAAAACGGGGTCTGTACCACGTTCTATGCATCAAGACTGGTGACTGAGTTTTCGTCCAAGGGTTGCGTGTTGATGTGGGTGCTGATTGTATACGGGTATCAAGCGGCTCAGTTTCAAAGCTCTGCGCTATGCTTTGTGTCAGTGGGCGGACTTCATGGCCCTTGGGAAGGATGTTCCATGCGAGGCTTTGGAGGAACGCATTAAACATCAGGCTCCCAACAAGTGCTGCACACTTATCTATACGGTAATTAATTACTTATACGGTAATCGTTCTTGGTCATAATGCGCAATTGTGTTTTATTATTGAGGTTAATATCCAATGTTTGAACCTGTGGGATGGATCGTTGTGATTCAATAACCAATAGCTATTGTGATGTATTCACTATTGTGATGTATTCACTATTGTGATGTATTCACTGTTGTGATGTATTCACTGTTATTCAAATGTTGATATTTTATATTTGCGCAACTGCTGTAGAATTCTGCGCTTGCAGTGAATTATGTGATTTTAGCATAGTTTGTTACATTGAGAATCACGAGGAAGTTGCGTTTACTAAATATAAATTTAAAATCAGCGATATCGTTAACAATCGGCATGGACTAATGTTTAAATTTATTTGTTTAAATTCCTTGCTTAGTTCAAATTCATTAGAACAGTTCTCGTAGATTAAACGCTTGCGTAACACTTTGAGGCTTATGATGTAACGCATGTTTTGTCCTGCTTGCAGTCCGGTACGACAGGCGCAGCCAAGGCTGTAATGCTCAGTCACGATAATGTGAGTTTGATCGATGCTTTGAACCTCATTCTATTTCTTTTATTTTAGGCCATGTTTTTTAGTTTTTGGAGTTTCGAGATTGTGTACAGCAACAAAGATCATTACAGTTTGGTTTGAACAGTGCCTTGGGTCTGCTGCTTGCCGTTCTTTAGTCGCCTTATTGTTACACTAAAATACTAATGGTACATTGAAATAATAATAGTAATTTGGTTTATTGTAAGGGTTGTGCTATACTAAGTTCTTGAGACTAAGATGCTTTTGTGAATCCGGCCTTCTACCTTATGATACTGTAATTACACGAACGTCACGGTTTAATATAATTATTGTTTTTGAAGTCAATTCTAGTGCGTTAACAAGCCCATGACGCCGTGTCCATGTTAACACAAGTTACACATTCATATTGAAGCTGAATTTTTACAGCTGGATGCCCTTCCTGCCGCCAACCAGAGTGATACATTATCCTGGACTATGATTATCAGCTAGCGACGCTTGCATATTTAACAGCCTTGCTGAAGGGCCTGTAATGCATGGTTTTATATTTGCCAGCGCAGGGACTTGAACCCAGGTCTCTGGACTCTCTGTCCAATGCCTTAACAACTACACCACAGCGCCTCGCCCTGACGAGAAATGGGAAAGAAAATTGCCGGCTGCCCAAACAATTTTTTTTACGACGTACGCCGATAGGCATACTGAGTTGAGTATATAGCCTTGCTTTTGTGCCATCATTTTAACTTTAGGGGTTTTTATTTGGCTAATCTGGTGATAGGCAAATCAAACCCTGTGCACAACGTTAAATTTAATACCAGTTGGTAAATAAAGATCGAAGTGTTATGTGAACTCATAGCAAGGCGTGTGTGTGTCAGCTGGTGTGTTTGTCAGCATATGTGTGTATCTACGTGTATGTGTATTAGCTTGTGTGTGTGCTTCAGCTGGTCTGGACGGCAAAGATGACGGGCAGGACGGTGCGCTGGTCGTACGGTGAGGAGAAGCTCATCAGTTACCTCCCCCTCAGTCACGTCGCTGCCCAGATCGTCGACATCTACATACCGATCGTCTTTGGCACGACCATCTACTTCGCAAAACCAGACGCTCTCAAGGTGCGGCGGTCTTGTGTTGTTCTTTTTTTAGTTTTTTTCATTGGACAACTTATGAAGCACGGTGTAATGACCCAAGTCTTCTCTAGGGTGATGTACATTCCTTGACATTACGAGGCGCTGGTATCTCCCTCATTTTATTCATGAAGCGCCGCTGGCAGCTGGATCAACGACGACTCCTATGTTAGCATTCACAGTTCAGCCGTTGAAGTTTCAGAATGTTTTAGAAGTGTGCCGCTGTTCAGTTTTATTAGAAAATTTAACTATTACGATACCGGTATATTTAAGTTTTGTAATTACACGGGTACCGTACCGTACATGGGCGTGGATGACCAGGGTGAGTACTGGATATTGTATTTCACTTTGTGTGCTTTGCAACTAACTTTGCCAATTATTGCTACGATGTCTAGTAAGATGTAGAAAATAACGTGCTTTTGAATATTATCACCTCTATTTTTGAGTGATTGAAATAACTCCGTATCAGATAAAAACTTATCTGCTTGGCATCAGGAAGGGCGTCCGGCCGCAAAAACCCATCTTGCAGTCATCATCAGGGCCCGAACATCTAAACTTGTGTGAAAATACAGATGTTAATTAACAGATTAGACAACAAAGGTAGGCGGTACTAGTATTACCCGCTTGTGGTGTACAAAGCTGTTGATGATACGCCAGTATGTGTTGTCGGCGCCGGCAGGGCTCGCTGGGCGAGACGCTGCAGGAGGTGCAGCCGACGGGCTTCATGGGCGTGCCGCGCGTCTGGGAGAAGATCCAGGAGAAGATGACGGAGGTGGGCAGGAGCCAGGGCTTCGTCAAGCGCTACATTGCCGCCTGGGCCAAGGACATCGGACGGCGTGGCAACATTGCGCTCATGAACAAGTGCGTACGACGGAAGAGTTTGAGCTTAGCAAGCCAGATTCTAACGAAAAAAAATGAGTCAGAAAGAAATAAAAAATGCTACCCAACATAGTGGTTCGATGCAAAAATTGCTGGCTTTGTCCAAGTTGTCTTTTTGTGTATGGACACATATAAACGAGACAGCAAGGATCGTTTTGTTGCGTGTGCGGTAGTGAGCCGCTGCCGTGGGGGTGGACGCTGGCGCGCTGGCTCGTCTTTGACAAGGTGCGCGCGGCGCTGGGCCTGCAGGGCGCGCAGTACTGCATCAGCTGCGCCGCGCCCGTCATGAAGGACACGCTCGACTTCTTCCTCGCCCTCAACATTCCCCTTCTCGAGGTGTTCGGCCTCAGCGAGACCACCGGTTTGTTGGTTTTTTTTTTTTTTTAGTGTATGGACTTTGTTTAGCACAAAGACTATATACAGTTCGTACATATTGCAAGCCAATTCTTTGTTCCCCGGCCTGCAGGGGTTCACCAGTCTGTGTGCGCTGCTCTGTTATACTGGTGTGTTCACTGCTCTATCTTACTAGCGTCTTCACTGTCTATCCTATTAATGATGGATTTCAATCTATATTTTATATATGTATATTTATTTTATGCGCACGTGTGCGTTTGTAATATCTCTATAAAGTGCCATAGAATTGCATCTTGTCTTGTGATGCCGCTGTACACAGCAAATAATACTGTGTATCAATATAGCATGGTCACAAGTTATTGTCAATAATGCCATTCGTGCAGAGTTATTTTTAGCTCGTAGTCTTCAGTCATATGACAGATTGAGTCTGCACTGCTTTGCTGGCTAGTGTCTCAAACACGAATAGCGTCGCAGGATCCGAATGGTTCAAAATAGCCCTCCATTGGCTAGACACGGATCACCGTAAATTTTTGTCTAAATTTGTGCAATCGAACGTTGTTGGTCTTGTGTTCGTTTTCAGCACAGAATGAACTGTCACATTATTTTCTGCGATTTTGGTTGATAAACATGATGTATGATGAATGTTATGAAAATGGAAATAATTCTTCGTTAGCCTCTGCGTTGATACGACTATCGGATAGACATAGAATTTGCTCGACCGGGACGCATTTTCCCTTTGTTTACTCTCCGTGTCTTCACTACTGTGCATTTCTCGGCGATCCTTTCGATAGGTTAACGCATTAACAATTCAACATAGAGAAAACTCAGGCTAAAACGTGACGTAAAAGTTAAGTTAGCTCTAAACTAATCCTAAACAAACTCTAAACTAACCCTAAGCTAATTCTAAGCTTACCCAAAGCTATTCCTAATCCCTAACCCCTGACCCCAATTCTCTTTGCCGTATCAATGCGCGATCGAAAGAATGCACGTTTTCATTGAAGTTTTATTGCTGTTACATTGAAGTGAAGCAATCATGCAAACAATGAAGAAAGCATTGAAGATTTATTGCTGAAGTGAAGCAATCATGCAAACAATGACGAAAGCGGCGTGTGCTCAGGTCCGCACACGTTTGCACTGCCGTGGGCGAGTCGCATGACGAGCGTGGGGCGGAGCATGATCGGCTGTCGCACCAAGCTGGCGAGCGTCGACAAGGATGGCTGCGGCGAGGTGAGCCCCAGTCGAGCTAACGTTTAAAAGGCGCAAAAAAATGCTAGATGATGGATAAAGTTACGCGGACACATTTTTGCCGTGATTTTGTGCAGGGAACACGTTTATGTTAATGTGTGGCATGTTAATGTAATAACTTAATAACTTTTATTTAAATTTAATTTCGTATTTAAATTTAATTCATTTGGAGTTATTGTTAACGCATAGCGTGGAGTGTTCAGCACGTATCAATGGCGTGATGCGTCTCAGCTGTGCCTGGAACACGTGATATGTGGCGTGACGTGTTGACTATGTAGAAATGATATGATGTGTTGCAGCTGTGTCTGGAGGGGCGCAACACGTTCATGGGATATATGAATGACGAGGTGATGACGCGAGCGACCATCGACGAAGATGGCTGGTTCCACTCGGGCGACATCGGCAAGATCGACGGCGACGGCTTTATCTACGTCACCGGCAGACTCAAGGGTTGGCCCTTCGTTCATCTACTCTATAGTATCTCGCTGTTACAATTATATCGTGTAGTGTATTAGTACTAATAACTATTTTTGCTCTATGCTAAAAAGTCTGTGAGCGGCCGAGAAAATTGTGTGTGCACTTTTTTAAGTCTTGTGCGAATTGTTTGCGCACTTGACGATTTATTGCACGTTTTTATTTGGGTCGTTTCTATATGAATTTAAAAGGAATGACTTCTTCCTAAATATTAGCTTAAATTTGACTATTGTATTTCTATGGCCAAATGAGACATAAGGAAATATCGAAAATTAAATAAAATTTTCAGTCAGTTTAACTGGTCTCTGATAAAAGTTATTAGTCGACGATGAGCGTGTTGCGCAGCACTAAAATTAATTATTTGCACGTGCAGTCTCAGGAATCGGTGCGCGGCCGCGCGAGCACGCATCTTCACGGAACCTGGACTATTAAACTATAGTTAATTATTGTACCCTTGTTATTATTATTGTGTTTTTGCTGATTGTGCATTTTTTACATTTGGCAATGGTAAAAAGATTACAATGGGCAAAGTATTCACAAATCATCTCTAACCCTTCAATTAAATGAGAATTTGACTTTGAGTTAAATTAAACGAAGCTCCGAAGAGAGGCTCAGTGTAAGAGTTTAGTGAAATGCAGGGATGATGGTTCACAAATCGCAGCTTGCGATCAGTGTGAGTGGCATGCGCTGTGCAGAGCTGCTGATCACGGCCGGCGGGGAGAACGTCGCGCCGGTGCCAATAGAGGACCGCATCAAGGAGCAGCTGCCCTGCATCAGCAACTGTGTGCTTGTGGGAGACAGGCTCAAGTTTCTGTCTGTCCTACTCACTCTTAAGGTAGGACTTGCTGTCATGCTCGCTATCGTGGTGTGATATACTGTCATACTTGCGCTCTCAGCGCAAGAAGGCTGGCTGACTACTATACTCAGGGCTGGTTTTTCCAACACGGATTTGATGGCGGTTGAGGATTTAACCCACCAAAACGCTAGCACTGGCAATCGAATAAAGCCATGTCTTGCAAATTCAGTGCAGCAGGCAGAAAACCAATAAAATCTGTTTAAATTAAGCGATAAGCAAATATTGTTTAAATAAAACCCCCCAGTAGCGCCGCTACTATCGCTGCCGCTGCTCAGACGGAGCTAAGCGCCGACACACAGGAGCCGACGGACCGGCTTGCCCCGGCGGTGATCCAGTGGTGCCAGAGCCTCGGCAGCGACTCGACGACCGTCGCTGACGTCACGGACAAGAAGGACGCCCTCGTTATCGACGCCATCGAGAAGGGCATCAGTCGCGCCAACGCGCAGGCCATCTCGCGCGCGCAGGTCGTGCAGAAGTGGACAATACTGCCGCGCGAATTCTGTGTGACCAGCGGCGAACTGGGTGAGAAGTCGTCTGCGTTTCTAGTTTGAGCGTTAGCTCTATTTATCAGATAGTTAATTAGTTAGCAGAGCTTAATTGTTAAAGTTGTGGTGTTTTCTGTGATCGGCAGCCAACTTGGTGAGACGTCGTCGACTTTTGTAGTTTTGGTGTTCTATTGGTTAGTTAAATTAGTTAGCAGAGCTTACAATGGTTCTTTACAATACTTCAACTTCAACTTCTGTACTGCACTCCACCCTAATGGATGATTATTTGCAGGGCTAGCGATTTTTGACCACCTTTGCCACTTATGCACGAAGTGACTCAAAAATCTTTGATGCAGCTGGGATTCAAACCGACACACTGCCGAGCCCGTAACCCGAGCTCCGCGACTTAGACCACTCGGCTATAATGCTTCGTCATACAATACAATGCCGTTGTTCTTTGTTAAATCAGCAATCATTTAGCAAGATAATTGTCTAAATCACAATAACAGTATTTGCCTGATTCAAATGGATTGTAAGGTTTGCATAGGAGACTGTAACTGAAAAAACAACCCTCACTTACTAGAGTTACACTATCCGGTACAATTTTTCAGGTGCAAAATCTTAGTTGCAGTGCAATGAAGCTTGTTGAAGTAGTGATGCTCTCTGTGACTAGCGAACTGGGTGAGATCGTCGACGTTTGTAGTTTGAGCGTTAGCTCTATCGCTCTATCGTTAATTAATTTGCGGAGCTCAATTGTTGGAGTGGTGATGTTTTGGGTTTCAGGTAAATAAATTGGGATCATATGTTGGATTATTGTTATATTGCTCATTTGCTTCTGGAGTTACAGCTTTTTGTTTCCTGTTTTAAGTTAATACTAAGAAATTAATGGATTATTGATAGAATTAGGGATGGGCAGCTTGGGGCTACTGCAGAGCTAAATTTGAGACAAAATTGATGCTGGAAATGGGTCCTGGTATTGATAGATCAGAGGACCAAATCTACGTCCAAGGCATATTGACGTTTAGAGCATTCATGCAGATTCAATAATTAGAGCGCTTAGAGCACTGATGCGGATTCAGTAATTAGAACGCTTTGAGCCATGATTATTATCTCGAGTCTCGATTACTGGCACTCGTTTGAGTCATGTTGTACAATAGATATGAAGATAAACATAAAAAGACAAAGATGATGAAGATATTACAGAGGGGAGGAGTGATGAACATATTAATTGATGGACATAGAACAGGTCGAAAAGTTCAAGTACCTGGGAGCATGGATTACAGAAGATGGAAGAAGTGAAGCAGACAAAAAAAACCAGAATAGGAATGGCAAAAGATGTCTTTGGTAAGAGAAAGGAATTGTTGACTAGAAGTATGAGTAAAAAAGTGAAGAAGAGGATTGTGAAAACATTTGTGCTGTCGGAGGCACTATACGCAGCTGAGACGGGAGTGCTCAGAAAAGAGAATATAAAAAGAATCTGAAAGCCTTTGAGAAGTGAGGGTTTGGAGGAGAAAAAGAGGAAGAGGAAAATTAGCTGGAGAGAGAAAAGAATAAATGAGGTGTTGGCGAGAGTTGCGGCAAAAAGAACAATTTGTTCACTTTGTTTTGACATCTTTGTGAAAAGAAAGAAAGACTCGATTGGGTGCGTAGTGAGAGGAGACGGATTGATGAGAGAAATACTGGAGGGAAGAATGGACTGCAAGAGGACGAGAGGAAGGAAGCGAATAGGAATGATCAATAAATTACTGGAAAGAACATCGTATGGAAACAGGAAGAGAATGAGGTGGCAAAATGTGGAGAGGTTGGATGCCGGGGACGCACCGTTTGGCAGTGCATTGAAGAGAGAGTACAATAGAAAAATCTTTGCTGTTTCCAACTGCTGCAATTGTCTGCTGAATATCGTTGAGTAGAGAGAATGAAGTGGTTTGCTGTTTGTCAGGTCCAACGATGAAGTTGAAGCGACAGGTTGTCTGCACCAAATATGCCAAGACCATCGAAGCTTTGTACGCCGGCTCCGACGACAAATGAACTCTCGCAACTCTCTGAACTGTGACCTTTTGTTGAAGCCGCAGCGGGCATTGGTTGGCAGTGTCGTTGTTGCAGTTCAAGTTTATATTTTATCAGCATTGGGCTGTGTACTACAGAGAATATCCAGATCAGAAAAAGACGCTTTTTGTTTTTGTCAAATAACTTTTATAATAATTTTTAATCCTTGCTACAGAGTAACATTGTACGGTTCATCGTAGTCAGTTCTTCGGATGATTAGAAATATTTGCTTTAGTGGCATGCTTGCTGGGCGTTTTGATCCTATAAATTTATATTTAAAATATGCTCACAAAAGTTTAAATATTCCGAATGCGTAAACACAAAGATTGTCAGTTACACCATAACGTGATTGTGGTTGACAGTATGCCAGCACATCACATCTGATAGCTGCTGCCTCACGAAACTTAATCTTGGTTTATGAATGTTCGTGTGCGATAATGTGTGAATCGTTAACAAAGTTAAGAATTAATGAATTATGATAATTCTTCGATCTGTATACTGTGTGGTGATAGTTATTGTGCAAGTCCTTAGAATGTGTCGTTGACTTCATACCCTCAAAGATTAACGTTTATCGGCGAATTCGTGTTACGTTATTGTATAAATTAGCAGTTCATTTGTGTTAGTTCTTGTCAAAATGAATAGGCATAGCTAGTTTTTGTAAAGGTAAGAAGGATTGCAGAACGTTTCATGTGAACATCAAATTAATTTATTTAATTTTTTTTTTGTAGTTCAGGGACTATGTGTAGCACAAAGACTATACAGTCCGGTTCCGTGCACAGAACCACTCCCCGTACTTAGTCACCTTTTGCGACTCACCCAGGGAGCTCTGGGCTGCAAGCAAATTCTTTGTTTCCCGGCCTGCAAGAGGTACACTAACCCCCTGCAGGGGGGTTGAAAATAAAAATTAAAATTTATAGAAAATAGATTCAGGGCTTTTAATTGAACTAATTTCAAAGTGCATGATAGATGGTATTTTTTGTCAAGGTTACAGGCAAGTGCTGCAAAATCAATGCGTTAACTGCTACAAGTTGTACTTGTGTTGTTACTGTATGAAAACAAATATGCTTATCATAGATGCTTTACATTTAGCATGTTACTTCAACTGTTACTGTGTTTATTGTATAATTTTGTGGCGTTTGCCCATTTAGCCTAGAGTGAGGGCTATTGTCTGACACCCAAGTTGCATGCAAAACCCCTGCTACTTTGTTTGTGGATAACTTGACGCGTGTTGGCAAATATTGTTTAGGCTATTCTTTTTCATTTGCGAGATTCGATACAATAAAAAAAATTCATCGGTGCGTTACATTGTAAGACAAGATGCTGAACATGTTTGCTTACAGTATTCAGAAGTTCATGTAATCTCGGCGCAGTTTTCTCAGTCTTGTTAATTTTGCTAGTACATTGTTTTTCTTATTGTTTTAATTGCAATTTAAATATTTTACGCACGTTATATATTTATTATATACAATGCGTATACAAAGTTAATCATGTATATTTGACATTGGTAATGGTACCACGGTTTAGTTACCAAATCATTGAGTGTGGTAATTAATTGTTTTTTATTAGCTATTGTCGCAGCCAATATAATTATGTGAAGTCAATTTAATAATGCTTAACGTAATATTTTAAACGGCTACGCCGTACGGCGTGTGATGCACTGTGCCGCAACTTATGTGGACATATTTTTGCGAGGGTTCTCAACATTTGTGAAATACTGTGATTAGGAAATGGGTTGAAAATGTGATGTCACATTGTTTCTTTACCTTCTTGTACTTTTTCTGTTTTGGCGTAAATTCAAACTTGAATTAAGTGATGATCAGTGGTGAATACATAATATTGATCTGTGGCTATTTTTGCATTTGCCATTTGTCATTTTGTCATTTTCCTTGCGAAAATGGTATTTTTGCGAGCGTTGCTTGGGAGTGTATGTTTAGATTTTGATCGCTAAAAATCTAAACTTATGCGTCCCTCGTTGTGTGATTCTGCCGGGCACTATTTAGTTTTGACACAGATTTGTTATTGACACCATGAAAGTCAAATTGAGAGTGGCTAATAAAATGAGTATTTCTGAGTCTGAATTGTCTAGAGTACACAATGCTATTATATGAATAGCCTGTAGTTATTGGAGAAGGATATGAAGCAAAGGAATTAAGACGTGAGGATGCAACGGATAGGTAAAGTGAGGGCGGATGTCCATGGCGGCAAATGGCCTACCCGTACATAACCAAGGAATGCGGCCACAAAACGCGGGCGTGTGTGTGTGTGTGGTTAATTGTGAGAATGACTATGTAAATATGAAACTGTTGCTGTATGCTATTTTCGCGGTGTTGCCTCTGCAATTTTGCTGCACTTAGTTTTCGCATTCTAGAGAACCGCTCATTATAGATTCTACGATTCTATTTTCGTGCATCTAATTTCTGCAAGTTTATGTGGTTCGTAAAATTTGCCTAATTACATGTGCGCTAAAATTTCATGTTTCACAGTAGTTGAGATGAGCTATTGACCATCATCAGGTGTTTCATTATAATCGTGAACTAGCAGTTTATCAAATTATTGTATCTTTTTAAAAACTATATAGCTTCCTGCTATCTCAATAAAATATTGATCAGCGGGGTAATTTGTAGCAGGCGTAGTACACTAAATTTAAATATTTTGCAGCTAATTGTGCGTCTAGTTTAAAACGCAGAGGCGCATGCGTTGGCCGTTAAATGGACTTTGGTCCATAGGTTTACGCAGACATTCTAAAAGCTTCGAAATAGCCGATCCTGATTTGTACGTAGTAGGTATAATGTTACTCTTATTTTATCAGGGCTAAAAATAAGCGTGATGATCATTGATACATCATACAGGTGGATGTTGAAAACACTCGCTTTCATCATTTTGTTAAAGGCAGAGTTTGGTTTAGCCCTCAGGAAAGCAGCATAGTACTGCGCCTCTTTTATATAAAACAGGCGTCGTCTTATGCGTAAGCCTTTCATGATAGGTGTCGCCTACAAACGCGATATGATCTCTCGACGGGGGGGCCATAATTTCCTAATTTGAAGAATTCAATCTGGAATGACTGGTAAGAAGGACTTGGAAAATTTATGTCTGCACCGGTGCTGACAGAAATTTTCCAAGTCCTTCTAATCAGTCATTTCAGATTGAATTCTTCAAATTTGGTGTACTACGCCTCCTAAACTTAACCCTGGTTAATGGAGTGTTTGATTTTCTTTAGCAATTGGTAAACATTTTTTCATTAATCCCTAACCCTAACCGAACATCATTAAGCAATTTGTAAAAGTTCCGATGACATACACAAAAAAATATGTTGTCCTCGGTACTGCGTTTTCAAGGGGCTCAAAAAATTGGTACAAGCTTTTATTATTGCTATCGCTATCCTTTAGTGTAGACTGTAGAGGCATGTATGTAACAATGTGGCTAAACTAGTTTGTCATTTTTATGTTCATAGCTTTTTGTTGATCGCAACTTTTTAAAACTGAAATCGTCAGTGTGGTATATATAATATTGCTTTAAAAAATAATATTTGAGTAGCATTGGCATGTCTACTACTGGCATGGCAACTCCTGTGGTAGGACCGTAAAAGCAAAGATTATAAGAAGTGATAAAAGCATTTGAAATCATGCATACTATGATACTGCGGAATTACTACTACTATGCTTATACCAAGGAATACTAATACTACGCTCTACGGAAATATAATCGTGCATTCATGCCAAAGCTTTACGTTACGGTTATTCGTAGTATCTCACATCTTGAATGGAATGTTTTACTAATTAATATATGAGATGGACTACTTTATCTCCCGTAGCACTACATAGCTACATTACACAACTTGTGGCATTTTGCTAAGAACTTTGTGGCATTTGCAAAAGAAATTTGAGTTGACTATTGAATGAACGATGTTCTCTAATTTCTGCCTTATAGCGTTTAAAGAATAGATAACTGTTGGCAGAACTCGACCTGCCTGGAGCATATTATTCTTGTAACTCTTTTTAAAGATGACAATTTGCTAATTTCATGATTTAACTTGGTCGATTTTTATTGATAGTTTTAAAAAGTGAAGCAAAAAATATATCTGGCACAAAGAGTACACGTTTTTTGGAAAATCAGCAGGCCGAAAACTGCCAGTTAGTTAACTTTATTTTTGTAATGATAATGTATAGCTTCACTCAGCATATTGGTTACTCGTATGTAACTTGTAACGGTAGAAGCTTCATTATTATACCTCAAAAATACCCAAGTTGATCAAATACTATCATTTGTTGCTTATCCGGCCAAACTAGAAACAAGTTCACTGATTTTTTCATTTAACAAATGGGTATGTTTTTGTTAACCTACGTCTTGTTTGGTAGGATAAGCAACTAGCTTTTTTCAGTGTAATTGAGATTGCGTTTAACAGTGTCGTTCTTCGTTGATCTCTAACTGGGCACTTGTTGTACGTGAAGTGAATAACCTTATTCTTTTGTTTAAAGATTTAATTGCAACTTGTCGACTGAATCATTTTTGTGAGCAAGACAAAGATCTTAAAATTATATTAACTTCTTTTCCGTTAGCACTGATGTTAAAACATTTTAACTTATTTTACTATAATTATAATGTGTAGCTAACTAAATATGGTATTATAGTGCACTTATGCTAGTCTTCCTGGTCTAATCATAATTGATAAGTTGTCGTTACAGAAAATGTAATATAATTCTTTATTGTAATACTGTCGATAGTGTCCACGGAAGCCATAGTGCTGCTATAAATTTTGTTGGTCAAAGCTGAACAATAACCAAAAAAACCAGAAGATACAAAAACATTTTTGTATATTATGAGCTGCAAGTTAGCAGCCCGACTCCAATTTGTAATACGTAAATGTGTGAATGCTTTTAATGATTAAACAGTCGTGTGTCAAAGACACTCATTGTAAGATTACACATTGTAATATGCCTTAAATGTTATAGTCGATTCTATTGCCAATGCCCACCACCAATATGCACAATACAACTCAAGACTGCTACCAGCTGCCATGTGCAACAGTGTGGACATAGCAACAAACCGCAACTTCATTATGACGAAATTGGCACGCAAATTAAAATCAACTACAGGGGTACCATATAACAACAAATTAAATTTAAAAGGCATTAAACGTCTTTTTTTTAAACAGCGTAAGTATATATCAAGTATGTATAAGTATGTATCGAGCACTTTTTATGTTTTTGTTCGGTGGTCTGTCAGATCACCGAACAAAAACATGAAAAGTGCTTGATTAAACTATTTAGCAACTTTACCATGAAGATAAACGAAAGCATACAGTATAGACTAGTACACGCGCTGTGTAATTTTAACCGCGACATTAAGTGACCCTAAAAAGTTACTATAAATTTTTTCATTACAATGACCAACTTCTTTTGTCAAAATTTTTATATTAAACAATACAAATATTTACTAAACAAAATTATGAGTCTCTTGGGTTCTAGATTGAACAATTATATTAATATGTTATATGTTAATATTATGTTACATATTATAACACTATTGAACATATTATACTCATTCACTAAATACAATATTGACTCTATTCCACCCAATGGTCAACGAAAAGTATGCGAAAAATATCTAAAAGTGCAGAAAAAAGTACCTCAAGATTTTAAAAGTGCGCACGCAACTTTTTTGGACCTGCGCCAACTTTTTGGTGAAGAGGGAACATTGGTCAAGTGATCAACAATGTTTTATTGAGAAGTCTTTGAATGGTTCATATAAAAATTTTTAGTTTTCCCATGTCTGACTCTTGGGTGGGTACTTCAGAAATGATTATACAATATTTTGAGGTTGTCTTGCCAGGCATTATAGCATTGAAACAGGTGAGTGGGCGGGGTAAAAACTGATACTTTCGGCATTAAATAATATGTGAACGGTTCCCACTGTCCTTCAGCGTGAAGTCCTAGGCTCTACCATACACACTTTCTTCACTGTAGGCTATGTACAAAAAGAAATCCTCTTCATGATGCTCCTAAAAACAACAGCAACAACAGAACAATATATATATAGTCTGCAAAACAGAGCAGTCAGACGGAAAATATATTGAACTCCATCACAAGAGAATCAGAAATCATTAAAAATACTTGTGCATTTTGATTGCAAATTTAGCATATAAGTCAAAAATAACCAGAGTTAATTTTAGCCCTGATGAAACTGAGTAGCGTTACGCATCCTTCTCATAAAACAGGCGTGATCTTACGCCTAAGCCTCTGAAAACGGGCGCAGCCTACAAAAGCGATAAGATCGCTCGACGGGGGGGGTGCTTACAGGAATTTTTGAAGCCGTTCTTTACAGTCATTGTCTCTTTTTGAACCATTCTAACTATATCTACTCATCAACTCAGGCCTAACTATACCGAATTTGGGTTTCCGTGGCAATCATCGACGTCACACAACTATCTTATACAGGCAGCCGTTAACGCCGCAACACCTTCAAAAATCATTCATTTTTACGTGTACCGCTACGCCTACCCGTTTAGGCGTAATGATTTTTAGAATCCTTGTTTTAGGCGTATTACGCCTCCTAAAATAAACCCTGAACATAACTATCCAGTTATCGTATATAAAATTCTGAGATTTGTATTCTTTCAAGAATTTCTAGAATTATATTAAAATCAAGCAAATTTAGGTTTCAATAATTTACGACCAAATTAGTTTATTGCACTTGCACAAAGATTTATGTACAAGTAATATACCGTACATTAATATTTACTGGATGCTATGAAATGAGCGGATAGATCTGATTAATGAAACTATCTCTTATTTCTTACTCTGCGGCTCAAGCATTTTGCTGATGGGTAACTTTGTGTTTTACCTCTGCTTTTAATACTTGTCATGTCTATGTCAAATCTACCCCAGAGGAGCCTAACCTTGTAAAGGTCTCCCATAGTCATGCTGGTCGATGGGATTGTGTTATTGACAAAGACAAAAAGCGCATCTTCGGCTCGCAGGTCAATCCTCGAGCGAATGAGGTAGTAGAACTGACAGACGGTCAGATCGGCGGGGATTAGATACTTCTTCTTGTCAAGTTCTTTCAGATTCGACTTGCAAGCTTTCTCCACTATAACCTACAACAGCAAACAGGGGTAATTAGTTCAATATTTAGACTAATTGTACATAGATAGTAAATATTAAGTCACCTGTATACAATATAAATACGGCAGGCCTATGTGGCTACTATGTATTTTATGTTTGTCAAGTTCTTCTTTTGTTGTCATAAGACAAACTAGAAAATTGATAAATTTTTATCTAAGACCGAATTGCTGTTTCAAGCACTTCAGCTAGAGTCCTGATTGCGAAAAGTTTCAATCTAATCTTAATCCTAAACTTAGCTCCAAATCTAACCTAACCTTAACCTAGTCCTAACCCTAACGGGGCCCTAACCCTAACTTGCTAATCCTAACGAGGCTCTAACCCTAATTTAATGGTCGCGTTTAAGTATATGCGTTTAATGTACATTCCGGCAAGTGGTCTTAATGTCCTTTTTTCATTTCGGCAAATCGGTTTTCGTCAAATAGGACTTCTCCCTTAAAAAACTCAGATCTTCAAAATATATAAACAAAGAAAAGTAGAACTAAGTAGAACTAGCAGCTAGTTACTAACAGGAACTCGATCCGGATACTTCTGACAAATTCGCTCTCCCTCTGCTCGCCTACTTTCGAAATCATTATCCTCCTTGTACTGCCAGCGCGCCGCGGTCGTCATAACTCTTAGGAATTCCGATTCGGCAGATTTATCACGAAACGAATAACATCTATTACGACATACAAATAAAACAACCAACCCTTGCTCATATCATCACAAAAGACATAAACAAGCTAAAACGTGACACCAAGCAGAGGTGTCAACATCACTTTTATCACTTTGATATTCTTTTACAGTAAGTTACCGTGTGGCCTGCATATTATGTCCAGCTCCAAAAGAGTTACAACAAATTATGCCCCTCACCCTCAAAAAGCAATTAAACCTCTCAAAAACTGACAGTTTTGAAATGTTCGTTTCTAATAACTAAGTCTTAAGATTAACGGAAGTAATATAAATATTCAGAGAATTGCTTCATAGTAAATTCATGCATAGAGGACAATGATTCAATCATTGGCTTAAAATGCAGATCTCCAAAATACCAGGCAACAATTTTCTCAATTTGGACCCTTGCACCTACGATATATGCAAATGATCTCTGTTGGCATTAAATATTTTTTGGTGCGTTACAAGTGCAGTATATATTATATATAATATCATATAAGTATAAATATAAGTAAAAATAACAATATAATATAAGAACTCAAGGAAGACAGCCGCACTAGTTGGCCTCGATTTGTCTGCTGCGTTTGATACCATTGAGCATGACATCCTGG
>JAQIWG010002444.1:0-20394 GCA_034695025.1 Chamaedrilus cognettii | reverse complement strand
TTCTGATTCTACATACTTTGCAGAAAAAATAACTGCAAAAATGTTTGCATCTCAAAGTTGCTTTCCAAAGAAGATCATTGATTATTAAATACGCTAAATCATCGCCACGCAAGGTCAATGGATACAAGGTAATTAAAACGTCATTTAACAAATGTTAATTTCACGCTATCGAAGCAACAAAGCAAAGAATATAATAATTATCATCACAACTGATCACAATGACAAAAATACAGAAATTGCATAAATGCTACGACAATGTAATTGATAGCAAAACCAGCCAAACAACAAACACTTGTTCTACAAGACATAACACTAACTTTTGATTCTTAAATACTCAAATAAAAACAAGTGGTGCCTAAGGCAGGAATGCAGCGAGCAAAAATGACTAGTGGGGGGGGGGGGGCAGGGGTGAAAATGGCGGAATCATCTCGCTTCGTCATCAACCCACACCATCACTGCCCCCTCCCAGCTGGGAACCAAAGCCTCGTCATTGCTTATCTGCACAAAAACATCCAAAATCAGAGATATTCAATGATTATGATGAACTAAGCAACTCAAATAAGTTTTTGGTTGAAGTGGTTAGAAATGGTCTAAAAGTTGCTCAGAGAATGCTGAAAATAAAACTTGCAACAAAACGGAAAATAAAAAGCAAATGAAGCGCAGAACAGTACAAAACAAATGTAGTGAAGCTTGGTTGCTACGCTTGATAAAAGTCAGCGTCATATACAAAAAAGGTAAAAGAAATATTCTCAATTTCAAAATAACAAATCATTCCAAGAGCCCTCAGCCCATCTCCTGACATATACAGAAAAACACCAAATTTCACTAACAGCAAAGCACTAAAAATTCAGCAGCGTTGAATAACGCATAGGTAAGCACAGCTTGCCTCTTCCTTGCGCAGCCCGTGGTCAGGGTGTTGAGTCCTGAAGTGATAGCGCTTGTGTTCACTGGATGCTGATCCAGTACTTTTAATCAGATGTTTCTTGACGTCCAACAGCGTTATGTCACCCAGCCTGCAGCGAGCATTAGGCAATGCCATTGTCCTAGAAAAAGGAGAGATTGAGATAGTTTGGACATGTGGAACGTATGAATGAGGACAATTGGGTATCGTAAGTGGGTATTAAGGTGGAGGGAATCGTTGGAAAGGGAAGGAAGAAGAAAACATGCAGGGATGCAATAGGGAGCGATATGAAGTAGTGAGGCACGAATAGAGAGACGGCAAAGAATCGAGAGTTTCATCGTGGGAAACATCCAACCTGTGCTAGCAGAAGTGGATGTAAAACGTTTGGTGATGATGATGATGTTTCACCTTTTGCAAATGTAGGTCATGGTAGGCGCCTCACTGCTGCCCAGATACGACATGACCTTGGTCGCTGTTGATCCATGGCCATTCACTCCAGCCCGACCTTGACCCTGGTGCTCCAAACGTGACCCTCCTCCTGCAACACAACCCATCAGTTCTCAAGTTAGTTCACCTGCACCTCTGGAAGCGCAGGTCTCTTCGCTCTCTTCTGGGTTCTAAACAAAATTAGCCAAAAATTAGCCAAAGGATATGTTATTAATCCTGTCTGCTGTGTCATTGATGAAAAAAGTGTCCAATTCATCTAAAAGATTATTTTTTGGCCAGGGCTTCAACTTTTTCGACAAATCAATCCTGTCAGCTGTCCCTTTTGAAACACTGGAATATGTGAAATCTATCACTTTGATCATCTACATGGAACCCGTAAAGGAACTTCCAAGAATGAAGAGTCAATAAAAAATTCACCAAAGGTTTTTGCTAAATAGGAAGAAAATTATTTTGTCAACTGTCAAAACAAAATATTTCAGGGTGATTTTGATGATCGGAAGATCGTCAAATGCTCAAATGTATAATTATTGTTATTCACAATGATGCAGAAGAAAGCCTTTTTCATACTCAAAGCAGATATATAAAATAATAATCAACAAAAATAATAGTTTTTTTTAGAGAAGACCTTTCAAAATAAGAACGCAATTTTACCCTTTAGAGTGCAAATAATTATTTCAACTTCTAGGACACCGCACCGTGAATAATATTGGATAGTCGGACATCATTGGATAGTACATTTTCTCGGCTACCGGTCTCCATCTGCGATACAAAGTCAATAACGCCAGATTCACATTGTGTACAAGCTATACCATTAATTACTTGATTGACAAAAATTGTAATAACAGTCTGTTGACTGTTGACTGTTGTTTACTTCACTGAACATCACATTTCTTGCTCTCAATCTGTATGATACTGCTTGTGGCTTCGCCCATACATCAGTTGAAGCATTAAATGCCGACATTCATCTGATCATTTTGTGAGAGCTAAGAATTTAAACATATCATCAAGTTAAAGTAATATTCAAAAAGGTCAATCAAAGTTAAAATGATTTGAAATAACATATAAAATCCATCTTCATTAAGCGTCTTCTTCAAAATATTCACCTATAGCCTTGATTCCAGATGAAGCAAGCTTATTCAATTTTATGTTATATATAATACAGTCTGTTTAGCATTGACAGTTTCTTTAAACTATAAACTAGGTTAAAATCCTGTCCCGAATACCATGAGCATATAATTTATAATCAATCCAAACTCAATATAAAATTGTTTAAGCGCCAAACATCAGAAGTTTTACCGGGGGACTGTGGCGGGGCTGTAGGTGTGAGCCAGAGCTGAGATGATTAACAAGCGTGCAGACGTCGCTGTCGACTCGGTCGATGCTCCGATGGCGATCATTGTCTGGCGAAAAGCTCGTGCCGAGCGTCTTGAGTGATTCACGAACGAGTTGCAACTCATCGTTATCGGAATTCTTTCAAAATGAACGAAAATATTGAAAAGTTCACCCAATGTCGGAGGCATGATAACGTAATCACAGGGCTTGATCTGCCAGTTGCCAAAATAGAATTTTTGGAGAAGTTGGCGATTTTTTTTCCATTTGGCGAATGCTTTTGACTAATTTTTTATTCATCCTTCGTTCTCAAGCTCAGTTACTGGCTCTATAATGATGAACAGAGCAATAAATTTTATATATACCCGTGTCCCCAAAGAGAACAATTGTATAACAAATTTTGCAAAAATAAGTATGGCCTGGCAGAAAAACAAGTCTTTTGGCAATTTTTGGCCAACTTTTTTGAAGACCCAGATCAGGCCCTGCGTAATCAGATGCAGAAACAGACTAAGCCTTCCAGTATTACTATATGTCATGTAATAGATGTTGAAAGTCACAGAATAGTTACAATAGTAAAACATTATTAGAATTTAATATTTGTTGAAAGTCACACAATAGTTAAGCTCAAAATTTAATAAGCAATATTTACTGAAATTCAGAAACGAAGGCGATTCAATAACATGTACCTTCATTTTCAGAATTTCTTCTTCCTTGTCACGCAATGTTCTCTGAAAAAGTTGACAAAAGTAGAAATATTAAACTTTTTTGTGCAACTGAGTGCCTTTTCATTTCAAAATACGATTTTAGATTTTTCATCGTGGCCATTAACAGATAACATGATAAAAATGAGGTTAGTTTTAGTTTAGTTATAGTTATGATAATGCCGCCCAAAATGATTTACAACGAGGATATTGCTGACCAGCAGAGTGAAGAGAATGTAGAAAATCTTTAACAATAAACAATGCTTTGATTTAGAACTAAGACCAATGACAATAATTTGAGAAATGTCCAACCCTGAATTGAATGATGAGTTCGTCTTGCTCCAACAATTTCCTCTCTAGATCATCCTACACAGTGACATTGTTCAAAAATCAATCATTTAAAAACCACCACACGCTGGCAAATCTTTAGCTGCAATATGTTCAAATACAAAACAGGCCAGTATTGCAATACCGTACAGGCACCTTAAAAAGTTCAAAATTTAAAGGCTGAAATATCGCGCAAAAATGCTACCGTTTGATTGGCATTAAAATGGTCTCAATCTTTAACTAGCCTAATTTTAATTTTTGACCAGAGTGATTCACGATTAAAATAGTATACGCATTCATCACAGAATCAAAACAATGAAACATTAAGTTTCGCCCAATGAAATTATTACTTTTGCTTTTAATTTATAGCACTGCAAATCTATAGAATGGAAAAGCAATTTATCATATAAACAAATTCTTTTAATAATTAATATTGCCTTATAGAATATATTTGTCGCTGCTTTTTTAAGCTGACATCAATTTTGAAGTTGCATCACCCTAGCAGCACCTTCCACAACCTTCCTTCACAAGTCCCGGTCCTCCACTAATAGAATAAAATGCACACAATATATAAATGAATTCATCCCGAATTCAAACGATTCATAGTGTCTATTACATTTCTGCTAGCCAAAGCCTCGCAGCTGTAGTTTGCCTTGGCGAGCGCCGCTGCTACGCGCAGAACTTCACCCTGCTGCTCGTCTATCTGCTGCTGCGCACTCGTCTACGGACAGAAATATCACATCTTCATTCTCCATGCAATTCATCAACGAAAAATCTTTGTTTCGCACACAATCTGCATCATTCAATCACGTTTACTGCAAGATTGCACATTTCTACAAAGAGTCTCATCTTGGTTTCGGTTGCTTATTGTATCAAAGTCATATACAGTACAATAATAATAATAATAATAATAATCATCGTTTTTCGCGTCCATTCCAATGCTTTACAGCCAGCCTGCAACGCCGTGTCTGTGTTAACTCAGGTCAGACATTTATATGGGAGTTTGGTTCTCACGGCCGGATGACCTTCCTGTCGCCAACCAGAATCAAAAATTACCCTGCACAATGATTATCAGCTAGCGACACGCCTTAACAGCCTTGCTGAAGGGCCTGTAATGTCATGATTTCATAGTTGCCGGCGCCGGCACTCGAACAGAGATCTCTGTCCGACGCCTTAACCACTACACCATAGCGCCTCGGTGTGGACTTCCAAACAACAACAGATCATTTAATTTCATCTATTGTATGATAACTAATCATTTAAATGTTATTAACGATATAAAATTTGAAGCAAAAAATAAATAAATAAATTTAAAAAGATAAAAACCAATCTATATACCAAGTATCTGCACTGCATACCTCTGTCATCTGTGAAAGAAAGCTCTGGTTCAAAACGTCGGAAACATCTTCCTCCGCCTCCGTATCCACCGGCTCTGACCGAGTCGATCGGGCTGTAAGTGGAAGGGAGTCACTCCGGGCGGAGAGGGACCCAGGCTCCATGACGGATTCATCCCGCGCTCTCTCCGCTTTATCCAGCAACTGCAGACACAGAGAGGGGAGATTTGTAGTGACTGTTTTTAATGACTGTGTTACACGAGCCATTGGTCCGGTTCTGAGCCAGAGAGCCGATACAGAACCGCCCCTCCTTCCTTATTCGCCTTTTGCGATTCGCCCGAGGAGCCCCGCGACTGCATGCCAATTCTTTGTTCCCCGGCTTGCAGGGGGCATACACACAGCGTGTCGTCAAATGTTATACGACGCTAGCGGATTGTGCATTAAAAAGACAAAAATACAAAACAGATCTCTATTACAATATTAACTGATGCTAAGCTGATGCTTTAGACTCAAACTTCTTCCATAAGAGCCCAGACTTAATCAGATTCAATTACCTAAATTCAATTGCTATGCCGTACTAAATAACCAATTTCATCGATTTTCATATTAAACTGAAATAGCCTGATAACCTTAATAAAATTAAACATGCATTGAAGATTCAACAAACACTACAAACAAAACTGAACCAATTTATTAATTTAAACATACTAATTTGAACAAATGCCACAAACCAGTTGCTGCAGAGTCGTAAGCATCTCCTTCATCGCTCTCATCTCGTCGGCGCATTCAGCGCACGCGCCCTGCCGGCTCTCCGCACACTCACGTGCGCCAGCCAGCAGCCGGCGCAGCTCCGCGTTCTCCCGGCTAAGAGCCAAATTATCCCGGCTCAGAGCCGAATTATCTCGGCTGAGAGCCGCGCACCGCGACTCGGCCTCGGAGATTCGTGCAAAGTCCTGCGAGAAGCTTTTCTGAAGGGGGAGCAAGTGGGCGCCGCTTGAAGCGGAGAAAGGAGGGGTGTAGGGGGCATGCGAGGAGCGGTGGGGGGGGTGGGAGTAGACGCGCGATGGATCGTACGAGGGGCTTGTGCGCGTTGGGTCCACGCTGCATAGCAGAAAAAGGACAAAAGTGTATCGAATTTTAAATTTTGTTTATTATTTATATGATAGCACTGTATTGTATAGCAACTGCTAATTAATACATTAAAACACTTAGCACTGTCAATTTATACCCATATTTAATTTATTTGTTTGTATCGGCAAAATTTAAATATGATCATACAATAGAGAACGACGATAATAAGATAAAGATTACATCTGGACAGAAAAACGCTTTATGAAATTTAAAACGAACAAAATGCAATCGACGACCGCTGTGATGTCATCATTCGGTTCGCACGCGACGGAGCTGAGTTTTCAATAAAAAAGATAAGATCTTCATAGAATTCTCTTAAGACAATCTTAAGACTAAGATTGTCATAAGATCGCTTCCTGAATGAGGCCCCAGGCTTCATGATCCACTCACAAAATGATAAGTCTATTTCAAGAATAATAATTAATAAAATCAATCACAAAGCAAACGATATCAACAATTCTTACACAAAAGCTATCTATCGACAATTCGTAAAGCGAATTCCTATAGCAAAATTCCTATAATCAAATTAAATCCAGTTTCAAAATATTAAATAACAGCGACACAGACTACGTACTATTCGTCGAACGGCGGTGGTCGTGCGGGTCTGGGTATTACGGCACCAGCCTCTCTCCTCGCATTGGCCAGATGCAGTGAGGCGGACTATACGCGAAACGAACAATAAAAGCAGTCACAAACCAGTTAGATACATCTCATTTACAACATTGGTACATCCAATCTACAGGTGTGCACAAACAGTATCACAGCGCAGCAACAGTCAATCATAAATGAGTGCAACTTGCTGACCAAAACTAAGAGAAAACAATATTTCATCCATCTTTTTTAACTTCTTTTCATATGCCAAAAGTACTTTAAATATATACATTCTTATAATATAGGCCTGCCATAACGTATGTACATAGGGAATAGGCATACGATAAAGAGATTAAATATTACGTTCATGAGCTCGTGGCTAAAACTATCAACTTTGTAACAAAGCAGTCTGGCAGTATTTATTCACAGCCTAAGTACTACAAGAATTTTAAGTTATGAATATTGTGATCATAATAACACGAAAATAACGTACAGCATTGGGCAAAACTTAAATTTCTTAAATTAATTAAATTAATTATCTTAAATTTCATAAATATCCAACAATCCTGGGTAATAAGCGAAATAAGCCCACAGTAACACTATGCCAACCTGTGCGTAGTCGATGACGGACATCGCGCGTCCGTTAGGCGTGCCCCGCCCGGAGTGCTTGACGGCGTTAGGCTTGAAGTAAGCGGCCAGCGCCAGAATCAGGCGCATGATGGCTTTCAGATTACCAGCAACGATGTCTGACATAACAAACAGCAGAATTTCTCTAACTCAATTGTGATCAATCAGAGAAATTAACATTACTAACATAAATCGATACACTAGCCTGAATTGATTCACATAAATTTAGTTCTTTTTTTGTTAGTGAATGCACACATAGGACTCATTATTCCCTGGAATGCGCTCATATTCATTGTGTACAATTATATTCGCAAAATTGCAAAATTCCCACTCATATTTTCACACTCTTCAACTCACGACAAGCATCGTAAGAGTACGCTAGATGCAAGCTTGACGAAGATCTGCCTTTTTGCGTCATCATTTGATTCATCGAGCAATTTATTGGCAATTATATTGTCACACATTTCCAAGTTCTTACATAATATTAGGGCCTAAATCAAAATTCAATATAATACCCAGATAAGACAAAAAATTAATATAATTTTAGCAATTTGAACAATGTCCAAATTGTTCGATGATCAAAGAAGAAGAGAGAAACAATTTATTTAGGCTAAAATAATAGAACCGATCTCCGCTAACCCTCAGGGGAGGTGTCGTGCATTCGGAT
Source organism: Chamaedrilus cognettii (assembly GCA_034695025.1). Classification (NCBI taxonomy): domain Eukaryota; kingdom Metazoa; phylum Annelida; class Clitellata; order Enchytraeida; family Enchytraeidae; genus Chamaedrilus; species Chamaedrilus cognettii. Next base: position 12,339 of record JAQIWG010002444.1, on the reverse strand, counting down.
ATGCCTCGCTTTCATGTACGCTATGATTTGCTTGATGTTAGACAACCTTTCGAAGTCACTCAACGACGGCTTTACCACAATGTCCGCTATCCTCTCTTCAGCTAAACAGTGTTGCAACATCATTAAATGTCAACATGCCGTAACAAAGACGTTTTTAGAAATAACACAATGCCATTATCAAATAATAGCAGAGCACGGCTCAATTGCGAGTTTAACATTATTATAAGATATTGAAGTCGTACCTGAATATAATGTTGTCATCATAGGCTACATTTTCAGAAATCAGATAAGGCACAAAATTTTACATGTACTAGTACCGTAATTAATTCGAATTTGTGCTTGCTAGCCTATATATCACAGTTACATACCGCACAGAATATACAAGTTGGCCTAATCGATTCAAGTGGTCCTGAACCAGAAGGTCTTAGCATAATTTCCGCAATTTGCCGAACTTGACAACAACAACCATCAAACTAATTCTTATGAATAACTTGAATACGCGCTTGAAAAAAGCCTACAAAACCTTCTCAATAGGCCTAATAAGCAATGCTACAAACAACGCGAAAACCAATCTACTGGATCAAATCTTATTTACCGACGACTTCGATGAGGTCGGCAAAAGCCGTGCCGTCGTTCATTCCGGCACAGAGGTCGGCTAGAGCCAACGTGCCCGGCTTCTTCTTCAGCTGGGCGTTGACCCAGCCAAGGTACGCGTGACACTGGTTCTGAGCGACAAAAACATATACCCTGAAGACGCTATGAGCCTATTTCATTTATCCAAAGTTTACTTATTGTTTCTTGCAGTACAGGTACCATCATTCATCTGCATTAGGCCCCTATAAAAAGATAGTGCATTGCACAAAAGTTTTAACAGTATCAATTAAACTATAACTATTAACCTTGCTTAATTGAATATACCCGAGTATGCCCGAGAAGCAATTGAAGTTCAGTACAATGAACGGTAATGAATTAATTTAGGCTTACCTTTCCGCATTCAACATAAATAGGTTACAAAACTAAATAGAAATTTCAATACAGATATTCCAAATTAAGCTACATAGCCGAATCGTAAATATTGACAATACTAAATGAATTTTACAGCCTTTAAAATTGCATTGAGCAAAAATATCGCGGATCCCTGTCTTTGACAAGAAAATTTTAGGCTTCAGAGCAACATAAAAATGTATTTACCGTTACCGATGCTGTAATTTAATGTCAATATTATATTAACTGAATAATAGCATATAATAATAGTATATAATAAGAGCATATAATAATAGCAATTAACTGAATAATAATTTTCAATATGAGCTTAGGCCTACATCGCATGCTTCTTTTGCAGTCATCCTCCTTTTTATGCGTAGGCATACAGTATAATCCAAGTCCAGATTTAATCCGGTGTGAAATGTCATCAAAACTTATGAGTATCCGAGCTCACTGCGTCGTTCGGAAGAATTTCAGCCAATAAAAATGTTTTCAATGTCTCTGTCCTTATCACATTCTAGGTTAGACAGCCTAATGCAACTATTCAACACGTTTATAATACAATTCACTTAGAGGCTACAAGAATGCAGCCTCTCTCTAGTCATAGCAATTAACTACGCTTGGTCGACGACCGATCAATTATTGTTAACAGAATCATTAAATTAATTAGATATAGCCTTTTAGAACCTAATTCATCCGAAATAAATTGCATAAATTAAATTAAATAGTAGTTTGTTTACAAAACATATGATACTCTTCTTTAAGTTCTTTATGCCTCATTTTTATAGTAATAATAATAATTAGAATAATAATAATTAGTCATTTTCTGTCGCTTTATTTTATGACATTCATTTAGTTTCATAGTCTAGTAGGTCTTAGTTGTAATAGTAGTGAGTAGTGTGTGTAACAGTAGTAATGTAATAGTAGTGAGTAGTGTGGTAACAGTAGTAATGTAATAGTAGTGTGCAGTAGTAACAGTAGTTGGTTTCATAATACTGATCACGATAAAAAAATTGAATGTTTAGTTCAATATTAACCTGCTGCCGGTTAGCTTGTGCCAAGTCGTGTCCTCCCAAAACACCGCCATCGGTCGAACAGGAGATGTAGGTCTGGGGCAACTTGGATGGGTTCCAGCCGCCGAACCCCGGAGGAAAGCCCGTATGAACCTCTTCCGAAAACGAACAACGTGCTTGGTCGTCAGAAACGGGTCTACTTTCTGGCCGCTTCATGATAGCGCGGATCGATTGATGATAGCCTATAATTTCTCGTGTCGTTGCATGATTAGGTCTACAAAGTTAAAACTACAGCCCAGCAAAGTAACTCGCCAAAAGAATAGGTTACATTGTCTGGTTGCATACAACGCCCTTGGGGTCTATTATAGGGTCTTTACTCGTGCTAAATTAGCCTAAAATCTGATTTCAGAAGTTAAATATTGTTAACTCGTTTAAACTCGTTTGAACTTGTAACGTTAGTCGTAATGAAAACGCCGGGCTAATTCAATTATTTCTGCGAATCTCCGTGCGCACGCCGCGGTCAACAATTTGATGAATTTAATATAGCCTAGGCCTGTCTATGTCATCGTCTGGCTGTTAGCTATACCGTTAACGCTATACCTAGGTTGATAGGTCTAAGTCTTGACACGGTCCAAGCAGTGGCGGCGGAGAGGTTTAATTTAAGGGGGGAGGAGGGGCGGGTCAAAAGCACCAGCGATCAAAGCAATTCAAGGATAGCTTCACTTCCATCTAGCTAGCTTAGTAGACTAGACGACTAGAGCTAGGCCTATGCATGCAGGCCAGGTACAGGCCTTATAGACTAATAGGCATACACAAATCGAGGTCAAATTTGATGCATCAATAAGTGTATGTTGGGCCTATCATTGCCGTTGAAAAAGCCTAAAAAATTCAGATAATTTTATTGCATAAGCCTACTCCTACAGAAACGTAGGCGTAGTAAACGCAGACTAAATAATCATGTTGTGGACTTAATTGAGGCCTTGAACACAATGAAAATGAGGTAGAAATGCAAAGAGGGCTTGGAGGCTATTCTCGGCCCCATTCGCACTCTGAACCCATTCAACGAGGACACCGTACTTGACGACAGTTCAACACGCGTTCAGCGCGGCCTGCTGTAAACAAAGCGGCGCATGAGCGAGCGGTCACTTCTCGTTATCGCCGCGCGCTATGCGCGCTCACATTGCCGCTGCGAGAGTCAGGGGCGGATCCAGCCCGTTATTCTGGGGGGGGAAGGGGTGACTTTGGCCCAAAACCATGATTTTTCCTTTCCGTACTGAACTCGTACTGACAAAAAAATCCATCTCAAACTTTAATCTATTCATTTCTCCCTTTCCTGAACCTCTTGGGGGAGGCGATTCACTTCAGAAACGAGACAGTCTGGGGAGGGGGCGATTTCTTTTCAAACCCACTCCACTGCATTATAAATTCACATTTCTGGGGGGGAGTGATCGCCCCCATCGCTCCCCTTCCTGCCTCCCGCGGATCCGCCAATAACGTGAGTACATTTGAGTTAGCCTGTGGTTTTCAAACTGTGGCTTACACGACCATGTCATTCAGCAAATGTGATCGCGACACTCATTCAGCAAAATCGATTTTGCTGCACGAGCAAGCCAACATGCCAGCTCTACCCAAACCTTTATCCCAAACCCTATACCCTAACTTAAATCTTCAAACGCACCCTGAAACTAACCCTAGAACCTAAACTAATCCAATCCCGACCCAAACCCTAACCTTTGAAAAAACGCAAAAACCACATTTTGCCATGGTTGCCCCTTCAGCCTAGTGTTAAGCATAATTTTTCCTGCAAAATGTTTAGCCGCTACTAATTGCGAACACTGAACAAAAACCAGCAGACACTGATGAGTGATGACTGTAGCTGCGCGAAGCTGAAACTTTTAACGCAGAATTGGGTTTAGCCTATTTGTTTTATTAGGACTCTTGGAACTAACATCGGCCTGTCAGCTACATGAAAACTGAGCCAATTTTGCGCATTCGGCCATTTTAGATCATCTTAGAAAAATTTCCTAACTGTCATCATCAAGGTGGGTTGCAAGCTTATACTTTGATGGCCTTTTTTGTGGATCGCCGTGCCCGAAAGTTTGAAAACCACTGTGAATGAGCTTGCATAAAATTATGCCGGCATGTCGAGCAAAGTCTCTGGAAGTGGAAGTCGGACTGGCCTGGTAGGCCCTAGAAAGTATAGCATGCTAGAAACTCAAAAATAAACCTCAAGCAAGCTATCGGTGGCATTTTCAGACCGTGACCTAAATGGTTACAGTAGCTATAGGGTATAATGAAGTCCAGTTGGCGCGACGTTAGGCCTCGATGGTATTGCATAAGACAATCCACTACTTCATTAAACTAGTCACATTATTAGTAAGAGCAGTTTGAATTATGAGAATTATTATGACTATTAATTATTAATTATTATTATTATTATTATTATTATTAGTATGGGAATTATTATTTGCAAGGAATTGGTTGAAAATTAGCTGTAGTTTGATGAGATTTGAATGATTTGGTGCGCATGTATCCAGCTGAGGTAATGTTATCTAGATTTGTTAGGCGCCCATAGCAACAACGACCTTCTTCTAATGGTCTAGGCTAAATTTAAGCCAATTATCGTGTCTATTAGAGATTTATTTTATTTTATTTTATTTGACTCAAATATATCTGTGTCAAATCACCGATAGCTAGCATTGTGAGCTGCGCACTAGGCTTCTATTACAATGGTGCGGCAGTGATTGAGGCTGCATGCAGGTTCGAACACGTGCGCGTCGTGCAGGGTGCAGACTATTGCTCCAAATAAAATGCGTGCCTACAGTATTCTAGGGCCTGCTAACCGTAGGCCACTAAACTTGCATTATGTACAAGACCGCACCATTAAAGATGGTATGCATGGTACTGTACATGTACATGTACTGCATACTGTATAGGCATACGTCCTACTATAGCATAGGCTCATGATGGTCGAGATATAGTGGAAGTTGAAGAGATTTACAATGCATATCAGCAGATCGGAAGGATCAGGTTCTTCAAAACCATTCAATGATGAGAACTGAGAAGGCAATGATTGATAATTCCAACGAACGTTATCACTACAATGTGTTATGCTATAGGCCTAGGCCTACATTATAGTCGATAGGATAATTATACATTGTAGCCTAGCTCGAAAGCTACAATTCTATACTCGCGATAGCGGAAAGCGCAAAAAACAAGAGCCACCTCAGCCCTGCAAATCAGGCGAAACGAACCCCTGCTGCCGTAGGCCTATACATGCAGGCTATCTGATGCACGAGCAGAATGACACGCGGAAAAATCATGAAAACATTCTCCAGTTGGAACTCGAAAGCAAGATGAGCATTACATACATGTAGCTAGATGTGTATGTATGTTACATTGTACATTACATGTTACATGTATGACATACATGCAGCCGCGATGTGTTGTCCTACAGGCCGCATTGCGTTAGTAGTTCATGAGACGCTGTCACAAATTCCTTCTCGCGCAATGACATTGCGATGGCTTTAGCCTTTGCATTAAAAATGCAATAATGAATCGAAGATTGCTGAACATGAAAATTAATACAAACGCGTAAGTTGGGCTCAATCTATCGTAGGCTCTAGGCTACTTTTGATAAGCGAATAACTAGCAATTATTAATTAAATACGAATTAATTGGCAGCGCATCTGCAAGCCTATTGATGTGAGTTCACGATGTTTAATCGGTATACAGAATCGACGCAACAGGCCAAAATAAATTGACGACTAACGTACAATGTAACTGAGCGTAGGCGTCATTCAGTCAGCTTCACCAGCCTACACACTGTATGTATAGGCTACACCGTGCACGCGCCAATGCATGACTTCAATTCGCTCGCATCCATGGGTCGAGCATGCTAATTTACAGTAATTTATACCGCCGCATTACCACAGTTCTCAGGTCTACGGGCTTATGCGAGAATGCGATCCTGCTACGCAGTAACGGAGAAACGCAGGCCGTAGACCACAGAGCAGTGCTTCTCAAACTTGTTGGTGTCACGGGCGGCCAATTTTTTTCATATTTTGCCCGGGACTGACAATTTCTTATCGCAATACATTGTATAGCCCCAAAGCAAATGACTAAAATACTGCTCTGCATAATGTATGGCGTGCATTATGTTACTTTATGTTAAATGAATGATAGAATTTTGATTTCCTACATAGCTACACTTGACAGCGTAGCGGAATGCACGGAATGATGGGCCTACATGTACGTGCAGATTGTAAAACGTTTTACCTCACGTGTATGTTAAACCAATATCAAAAGAGAGAGATTCACCATGTTTTCCGGTTTTCCGGTGCCGGTCCGCGGACCTCCACTTTGAGAAGCACTGCCATAAAGGTCTATGGCCTAATGTAATTTGAAATGCCTTGAATAATAATTATTATCGACGGAAATTCGAACCGCATGCATTCGTCACGCCCTGTCGCACAGAGGTTAGGCCACATTACCAATTCAGCCGCGCGGTCCACGATGCTGAATGCGCGGTTAAGGGGTGCGGTGTCTGCGAGGTATTTAAGGCCGTCGTCCACGCTCAAGTCACGAGTCACACAGGAACGTGCTACAGGAAGAGTGACGAACGTTAAGTTTTGAAGTAGGCCTAGCCTACAAACGTTTATAATAGCGCTTAATCGGGCTTAACTTAAACTGTCGTAAACTACTTCGCTGCAATTGATTTCATCATTGCAGCGAATGATGCTTCTATGCCTATTGTAATGATCGATGATGGGCTTACCAGGCCTATAATAAACGATGTTTGTTGACAGACTACAATTAGGGCTACAGATCTAATGCTGTACATTCATGGCTAAAAATATAATTACGTGAATTGCAGTTTCTAATAAACTATAGGGCCTACTATGTACAATAACCTACTGTACATGTATTGTATACATTTCATCATAATGTTTGTTCACAGACTACAACAGCTAGGGCTATAAACAAGCTCCAAACTTGCAAAGTATAATACTCTAGAGTACAATGTAGCCATACATTAAAAGTTGTATCATGAAAATTGCTTTTCCTATAGCGTATTATGCGTGTAGCACTACGATGCTGGACCGGTTAATTAGGGGAACATACCAGGACGGTCTGTGCGTTCGATAGCACTGTCATGGATATGCTCTCTTTACTGACATGGTCGCGTAAGCCACAAATCTAGACCTACATGTAAGTACATGCATGTGTATACGTTATATGGTTAGCTAGGCTAGGTCGGTGAGGCTACAGGCCTATAGTATGACTAAACGCTGCCTAAAATTTATTTTAATGATTATCAGACTCGACATTAATTGCTTCGTTCATATTTTCTAGTTGCGTCGCTGATCATTTTACCTACAGTGTAAGCTTAGGCTGCGGACACTGGTTATCACTCGTATTTTTTGGATCGATGACCCAATAGATGGGACGAGGATAGGAATGGCAAGGGATGCCTTTGCCAAACGAAGGGAGCTGTTGACTAGAGGGCAGCAGGAAAGCGAAAAAGAGGATTGTGAAGGCGGTGGTGTGGTCTGTGGCATCATATTGCGCTAAAACTTGGACACTCAAAAAGGAGGACACCAGAAGAATAGAAGCATTTGAAATGTGAGGATGGAGAAGAATGGAGAAGATTAGTTGGACAGAGAAGGTAACAAATGAGGAGGTATAGAGGAGAGTGGGGGAAACAAGGACTATGGTCGAAATGATAGTCAGAAGAAAGAAAAACTGGATTGGACATGTAATGAGAGGAGGGGGTTTGTTGAGAGAGGTGATGGAGGGAAGAATGGAGGGTAAGAGAGGACCGGGAAGGCCACGTACCGGAATGATATAGACGACCTGCTTGAAAAGGAATCGTATGCAGATATGAAGAGAAGAGCTAAAGATCGGATAAAGTGGACGGTTTGGACACCAAAGACCTGCCATGTGGCAGAACACTGAAGAGAGACCCAATAGACAGGCAGCGATGTCTCTGGCAGTCGAACCACGCGGACTATGCAAAACGCAATAGATTAATTGCCCGACACACACATATTTTTATGTAAAGAATAGCATTTGGAATGACAGAGAATATCAACTTGGCGTAATATTACGAGGCATTACTTGGCGTAATATCACGAGGCATTACTTGGCGTAATATTACGAGGCATTACTTGGCGTAATATCACGAGGCATTACTTGGCGTAATATTACGAGGCATTAATGTAACGATGATATTATCACAATTTAGGAAACATGCATTCCGGTAACAAGAACAAGAATGTACAAAGTAGGCATACACGTGTATTCTGTAAATCCGCTGTCCATTTTACACCTAGGGCTGGTTTCTCCAACACAGATTTTATGGTGATTCAGGATTTAACCCACCTTTTTGCATAGGGTAAATCCACCCCTAAATCCGTGTCGGAGAAACCAGCCCTATTGCTTTTGAACAGGACAAAATACGTGAAATAATCTACTGATACACGTGAACGACAATATAGCATATCAGTATATAACATGATACATTTACATGAACACAATTCGGAGTTCTTGGCTGCAGCATGAAATGTTGAAAGCAGTACACGTCAATCAGCATTATTCATGCTTACCTTATGAAAGTAGTCTGTTCTGCACTATAAGTACGCACAAGATATAATAAATCTTTCTCAGTCATAGTTAACCACAGCCTTAATTAAATTTGCAACTAATTTGATGCCTGCAATTTATAAATTGCTCTTCTAACGCTAACATAGCCGGTAAAAGAACTTTTTACAATATTTTTCAGCACAACATATTTGCTAAAGCTTATACAATCGTTTTTTAAAAATTGTTCCTGTCAATTACCAACTAATCGCCTGTTTTGTTGTCTATTCTATTAATGTCCATATTTTCACATGGATTAGACGTTTGCGTCTTGGTGAGGACTGCTGGAGCTGAGTTTTTACAGCTGGATGCCCTTCTTGACGCCAGCCAATAAATAATTATCTGGCACTGGGTTAGCATCTAGCGACACTAACTAACTAACTAACCTCCTTTTTATCGTTGCATATTTTGCATGCAATTTTACAAGTAATTTTGCATGCAATTTTACAAGTAATTTTGCATGCAATTTTACAAGTAATTTTGCATGCAATTTTGCAAGGGCCTGTAACGACCCTTCTGCAAGGCTGTTAAACACACAAATGTCGATAGCTGCTAACCCCGTGCCAGATAATTCTTTATTTGGATGGCATCAGGAAGGGCATCCGGCCATAAAAACCCAGCTCCAGCAGTCCTCATCAGGGCGCTTACCTCTAAACCTGTGTGAAAACGTGGACATTAACAGATTAGACGTCACAGAAAGGAGGTTAGTTTAGTTTAGTTACGTGTACTTTCCCAGTCGTGTAGACCTACTATTGCCCAAATGCAAGGCAGAACGCATAGATTGTCGGCGCTATATCTTATACTACAAAAAGCGTCGGCTAGTTTATCGATGTCCTCCTGTGAACATGTTGCAAGCCGAAACAAGCACAGGAGCTCTCTCTAAGCATCCCTGTCAGATATTGCCCTTATGACATTGTTCATTGACACGCCCTTTTGTTTTAGGTCCTCCGCTATGTTGTCAATCCATCTTCGTCTTGGTCTGCCTTGGCTTCGGACACCATGTACTTTGCATCAGCGATATTTCCTGCCCAAGTCGTTGCTCATTACTTCGTTTCTGATTCTTTGCAGTCTCGACACATTCAACATTCTCCTAAGCCAACTCATTTCTGTGGTCAATAGTTTCCTTTCGTTGCTTTTTTCAATTTTACACAATTTTTTTACAATTTTCTTGCACTCGTCTAAGTCAATATAGGGCTAAATCAAACGCCAATAGTACCGAAGTGCTATACGATTCAAAAATGTAAAATTAAGCTTTTCTAAGGTTCATGACTGCACTGACGTCATGTGTCATGGTTGTTTCGTGTATTCGAATTATTGCAAGCGCAGGCTGGTATCGATTTAACTGCAAATTGCCCTGCTTATTGTGGCAGAAGAAGAAGTTTCGTACATTGCGCACGGGCTCTGGCCACGAACTGCTGCAGAACTTTCGTCCCACGCAACCCGTGAATAGCCGCATCGTCTACCGGGGCACAGCGTGGTGTAACTCGTCCCTCAGTGCGCTCCTAGTAGTCGCTCTCGCTGTGCGCAGCGCGCTTTTAATTGTTCAGTGAATTGATCGACGCGCAGAGTTGTTGTACACTTGATGCTTCGCACCATTAAAGTGCATGGTGAAGAGATTTGAATTTTAAATGCCTTAGTATATTTTCCAGAATTAAAAAATGAATGAACCCCGTCCAAATAGAAATAATGATTTATTCCCCAATAACCAAAATGTGGGGGACAATTTTTTATTGTTATCCTTACGCCCTTCTAAATATGTGCAACATTAGTAAAATAGAGTAAAATAACCTTTAGCAGTGCGATTGCAAAATTAAAAACGGCACTTGAAGGGTTAATAAGATGTACATGCACCTAGTCCAGAACTTGGACAACCCGAGACCAATCTAAAATTGCACTTCAAATCTAACGGAGGTCAGTTGTCATGGATGCTGTAGGTGGTTGGCGCCAAATTGCAAATAGTTATTTTAATTTATAGTTGCTTGAATTTTTTGAAAATTGTTTGATTCTATAGAAAACTATGCGAGGAATCTGAATCAGAAGTTATATTAAAAAAATTCATAATCGTTTCTTTGTAAATGAATTCTAAAATAAAATGAAAAAAATTGAATTCCACAAAAATCGTAGCAATTAAAAAAATTGTCATTGCAGATTCATATTCCCCGTATCCATTATAATGAAGTACAATACCGTTCTGCGCAATAGCTAGGCTATTTCATACAACTATAGTAGGTTCGTTTCCATGGACTAGTCCGACTGTCCAAGCTTCAGTCCAACCTGTAAAAAATTAAAAATATTATTTGCTGTCAAATAGTTGGCTACAAAATTCAGGTAGACTCAAGTATTTGATTAAATATATTCTGTATAACGTGCATATGATCGAAGTGATGATAGAAATGATGATATAGAACGAAAACTGGATGGGGCATGTAATGAGAGGAGAGGGTTTGCCGAGAGATATAAGAGAGGGAAGAATGGAGGGAAAGAGAGAACAGGGAAGGCCACGGATCGGGATGATAGACGACCTGCTTGGGAAGGAATCGTATGCAGAGATGAAGAGAAGGGACGATTCGAAGATCGGCTAGGGTGGAAGGTTTGGGCACCAAAGACCTGCCATGTGGCAGAACACTGAAGAAGAACGCGCATTATTCCTGCAGTTTGTGATCGTTGTCAAATTGTGATTCTGTGAGTGTTAGGCTGTAGCCTGCGATTGCCGACTACTGGCTATTTTTGCTCAAGTACATTGCAATGTTTACAATCGCTGTGAAGCTTGTCTGAATTACAGTTTTGTATTAATTGTCTTATCTACTGTTATTCCTTTTTAAAATGTAAATTAATTTGCGATTGACTTTTTTGTTTGTACCGTTCAAAAAACAATGTTATTTTCAAACTACCTAAAAAATTATTACTGTATCAAAAAAGCCACATCAACGGTGCAATTAACGAAGCATTTAAATATGTTACAAAGTATTATCGCATCACCTTCGCTCTCTCTACAAACAAATCCAGAGATAAATAAAATTTGCAGCGTTATGTAGATATGGGATCATACGTATGTCGGTAGGCCTACAGGCAGAAATACGCGTATGACTAATATTTTAAAATGCTAACTTTGAATATATTTGAAAAATCTGATATAATACAGGAGTTCTTCGTACAGCCATGCCCATGCCTATTGGGCAGGGAATCCGTCTATTAAGCCGCGCGATTGAGAGAGAAAAGGATTGAGTGCAGCTCGCTTAAGGCTGATATAATCTAGTGAAAAAACATTATAATTGAATATCTTTGTAGAACAAATTTAACAATCCAACAAGTTAAACAAAATGAACAATGTAGAAAACAACTTTTATCGTCACTAAATATAGGCTGCACTTCAGTTAATAACTATACTGGCCTAGGCTACATTATGCTTTAACCCATATACTAGCCCTCATTATGCTACAGTCGATACACTTATGTAAATGTAAACATGTAAATGTACGTTATGCTTAGTCTATACACAGTATACTGACCTAAAATATGCCTGCACACTAACGCAGTTTCTTAGAGTCAGATTTGAGAGGCGCCCCCCTGCGGGAGCGGCACCTCAGCACGCAGCAACAGGCTGCGTACGCGAGCAGGGAGGCGAGGAGGCCCGCCGCCCCCAGCACCCCCACCACGTCCAGCAACCAATACTGATACTGCGCCAGGTCGTCCCCGGCCG
>JAQIWG010002443.1:0-20394 GCA_034695025.1 Chamaedrilus cognettii | reverse complement strand
TTAGATCAAGTCTCCAACCAATAGAAGCGTACTAGCGTGTGGTTGACTGTTCATGTATTAGTCACTATTCTGAATCTCGGCTTGAACCTAGATTACTATGCTTAATTCTGGGATTATTGCTGTTCTGCGATTAGCACTAGTGATGCAGCCTGTTTTTATTGCGTTTTGGACACAGAGGAATGCGGTGAAATCTCTGTTAAATCCATTATTATAATGAAGGAGGAGGGACCTATAATCCCCGCCTCTAGGCCCTTTACTATAAATTTGAGAGGTTTGGTCAGCACCACACACAGTCGTTTGAGCAACTTTGCACAGACGTTTTCAGCACTTCAAGCAGACGTTCCTAGACCTCGTCGACAACAAGAAGAACTCTGCGAGGGTCTACCACGCGTTTGGGCCTTGTGCCCTGGCGCTGGGGGACGTCGCCCTGCTATGCCACAGCTCTGTCGTTTTGACACACAGACTATGGGAAGATAAAATAGTAAAAGACACTAAAACAGACTATGAAGTAGGCCGAGGCTACCCAACAGCCGCCAAGCGAGTGAAGTGAAGAGTTCCCTAAAGAAGCGAGTAGTTCCCCGAAAACAGACTTAATCGAACAATAAAGAAATATAAAAAGAGAGAGATCAATCCTTATTACATCAAGAGCAGACTATATAAAGTAGGTCTGGGCTCATTATTACATCATAATAATTTAATTTAATTACTTAAAAATCCATCCACCTGTGAGCGATGCGCATGTGTTGATCAACGTTGCGCTTGCGTGTGTACGTCTTGCCACACAGCTGACACCGCCCCCCTTGACCCTGCCCCCTCTGACCCTCCCTATCCACCCCCTCCGGGTCGTCATGCCCCCCCTCGCCCCCCCAGCCTCCATCACCCTCACACCCCCCACCCTGATATTCATCCTGTGAGTGGAATCATTTTTTAAAGAACTAGTCTAAGGAAAGGTACGCTTGACCGAACGCTTGCAAACAGGTAAAATAAAATAAATGAAGCAGTAACTAATTAGTGATGTTGGACTTGGGCGATATTGAATTGGATGCAGAATAATAATGATATTTCTGATGAACAAGGTGCTTTCATTTAGGAAATAATAAATAACAGCCGTGTGCTACCAATTTTAATTTACTACAAATTAGTAACCAGCAACGACATAAAGGATTTTCTTAATCTAGCGATGCGCTGTGGTGTAGTAGTTAAGGCATCGGACTTCGAGTCCAGAGGACCAGGGTTCAAGTCCCCACGCCGGCAATTATGAAACCATGCGTTACAGGCCCTTCAGCAAGGCTGTTAAACGCACAAGTGTCGCTAGCTGCTAACCCCATGCCAGATGATTATTTATTTGGCTGGCAGGAAGGGCATCCGGCATTAAAAACCCAGCTCCAGCGGCTCTGATCAGGGCGCGCAAAAACGTGTAAACCTACGTGAAAACATGGACGTTAACAGATTACACGATAAAAGGAGGTTAGCTAGTCAGTTTAGTGTTAACCCATAAATTATAACCTACACAGTGATTTAAATATATGCCACACATAATATCCATTATCCGTAAAATTGCTCAGCGATAGGACTAAACAGATTAATCGCATTGAACGTGACCAACGCAGGCACCATATGGCTCACCAAAAACAATTACTCAAGGCAGGCCTAAGCCACTTGCGGCTAACAAAAAATAAAATTACACTTGCACGATGTAGGAGCATGACGTTAAACGAGTGGTTGCAGCAACAGCGCTATAAACATACCTTTTATATTTTTTATTTTAAGGACAGTGTGCGAGTAACGAAGACTATTACAGTGCGGTTCTGTATAAGAGGACCACCACAGGACCGCTCCCCCATCTTTAGTTGCCTTTTACAACTCGCCCAGGGAGCTCTGGGCTGCTAGTCCATTCATTGTACTACGTATACCATAAAGCACTCTCGCTCACACATGTACACATTATATGTACATGTAGATGTACACACGCACACATCACACATGTACACATGTACACTCATCACACAGAAATGTGCTTTTTTTTATCATTTTGGTGCTTCTTTCAAAAAAGTGAGTGGCAACACTGCTCCATATGTAAGTGAGAGTGCTTTATGGTATAGCGGCAAGTACTATTTGTTCCCGTAATTGCTGGGGTGAAGGTCACAACCGGTTAGGATGTTGTCTCTACTAAATATACAGTCGCGGCTTCACGGTTCAAAGAGGTGTCTTTAATCACCTGCCGGTGTTTCTGCTCGCTTAAAATGAAATGGTGTATCTACATGGTTGGCGCTGTTTCTATGCGTTAAAAAGTAATGTTACAACATCAAATTATGGAGGATATTCAATAAATTTGCTTAAGGGGCCACAAAAAATGGCAGAATGGCTTCACAGACCTGAATAATTCTAAAATCCGGATATCGAAATAAACTAAAAATATTGATAATAAAGTTCAATTTCATTAATTGATATTATAAATATTCAAGATGTTGAAGAAACATTTATAAATATACTTATATTAGCAGTAGGCTGAGATTGAGACCGTACTTTAGATACATTTAACTATGGCTGACACACACGTAGTTCAAATAGATAAATAAATAATGAATTAAAAACATGCTTCAGCATTTTTGAAATTTTATGGACCGCCTTCGGGGGCCACTTGAAAGCTCTTTGCTGGCCGGATCTGGCACGCGGGCCGGCTATTGAATAACACTGTGCTACACGTGCATCTTGTGCTGTTTATGCACACTCAAAGCGACATTCTTACGCTTGCACCTTCTGTCGTTTCTACACGCCAAAAAATGACGTCTGCACCTACCTGCTGCTGTTTTTTGCCCTTTTAAAAATGGTGTCTCCACGCATCTGCTGCTTTTTCTGCACACTTAAAAGTGGTGCTCTTCTTCTTCAATCAGGTGCTTAAGGACTCACTATGAGTAACTGTGACTGTAGGCGTCGATTAAGTGTCACTACTCTCCAGGCACGTACTGCTGTTTTCGTGTGCTTAAAAGTGGTATCTCCACGCACCTGCTGTGGTTTCTGCGCACTTAAAAGTGATGTCTCCACACACCTGTTGTTGTTTCTGCAGTGCAAAGAAGTCCGATGCGCTCTGCAGCGGCACAAACTGGTGCTGGTCACGGCGCAGCTGCAGGCGCAGGGCCTCCATGTCAACAGACTTGCCCGCGCGTCGGTCCGCCAACAGCTGCGCCACCGACACCGTCGCAAGGTTCCGAGGCGCATCCTGCGTTTCGAAATGGTGTCTCGTGTTTGAAGATGTTCAGTCAACTAAAGTCGATTACTCACAGTATGCGAAACATTGAAACGTAAAACATACAGCAACGCAAAAAAAAATACAAAACGTGTGAGAGAAATTCAGCAAGAACTTGTCACGCAATCCCCCTCTCTATAAATGACTTCACAACATGAAGAACTCTGCAGTAAAACAAAACGAGCGAGTGATAACCCTTCAGGCTGGGTTTTTTCATCAAGCGTTAGAATTAGATCCAAGATAACTATTTGAATAACCAATCACATGGAGTTCAATAAATCATAGATCTGGCTTTCAGAGAGCTGATTTGAAGAGATGATGTCATGACCTCAGATTTCATTTTAACACTTGATGGAAAAATCAGATGTCCCGGACATGACAGTAAACTGTGCCCGGCAGTCCTGCCCTTGCTGCCACCATTGACCAGGACGAAGCGTTGAGGCCGAGTGGTCTAAGCCGCGGTCTCGGATTGCGAGTGCAGCAGTTGTCAATTCGAATCCCAGCCTCGGCAAAGATTTGGAGTCACTTCGTGCACCCTTTGGCAAGAGTGGTTTAAATTTGTCAGCCACAAGTGTTCCTACGATGCCCACTAGTCTACGGTGGAACCACCACCAGTGACCATCAGCTGGTGCAATGGGGCATCACTTTCCACATGAAGGGGCTAACACAACAACAACAACAACAACATGCAAAAACCTGGCCTTAGAAAATTAACAGTGCAAACTGGCCAAATTGAGACAAATAAAAAATGCTCTTGCTTTTTAATCAGTGATACCATTAAACCAAAACGGAATATCCCTAGATTCTGGGTATCTCTGGAAGAGATATCCCTAGATTGCATTTTTAAAATAAAAAATATTCGCAACTCCCACTATAAAATGTGTAATTTTATAAAAATATCCCCAGATATCTGGGGATTTCATTAAAAATCACATCCCTATGTCACAAAAATATCCATAAATCTAGTGATATATCTATAGCAGTGGCCTCACTCTGTTTAATCGCATTCTTTACAGCATTCAAATCTGTCGGGGGGTTAAATTTTAGGGGCAAAGGCTCTCCGGTTTTGTGTAGGAGGGCCACACACAAAACCGCTCTCGCTTCTTTAGTCGCCTTTTACTATTCGCTCGCGGAGCTCTGGGCTGCAAGCCAATTCTTTTTTCTCAGGCCTGCACGGGGACATTCAAACCTGTGTAGATTCACAAGCAATAGACATTAAAAAAAGCAATTAAATAAAGGTGTCAATATGCAGGAGAAAGGAGGTTGTGGTGATGCTTTTTGGGTACAGTAAGAAGCAACAAACATTCCAATGAACCATCAATCCAATGCAGCGCCAGTCCAATGAACTGTCCCCTTTCTTCAATCCACTTCCACGACTCGCCAGGGGAACTCTGAGTTGCAGACCAATTCTCTCTTTGCCCCCGTCTGCAGGAGTGAAAGGTGCCAAATACAGCAGTGTAGCAAACACAATTTCTAGAATTGTCAACAACGCAGTGAAATAAAGGTGTGGTGTGGTGTTTTTGGAGTGTAAGGACCATCGAAGCAACAAAGAATATTACAGTCCAGTTCAATGCCTAGGCCTCGGCTTTACCAAGCAAAGAACCGCTCCCGCTCTTCTACGACTTTCCCTGGGAGCTCTGGGGTGCAAGTCTATTCTTTGTTCCCCGAACTGCTGGGGTCAAGTGTCATGAGCGCAGTGAAATAAAGATGTCAAGAGCACAGCGAAATAAGGGTGTCAAGAGCGCAGACCTCGGCTGAGGGCAGCACGGCGCCCTGACGAAGCTCACACCTCTCACCAGCCATCAACATCCTCCTTCTCCTCCCCTCGGCCCTCCCCTCGGGCCTAGGCGCCTCCAGGCCCTTGCTGGCCAGCTCCCGGGCCACGGCCAGCTGGTGGGCTACCGTGTGAGGGGCCCGCACCCCCCTCGGGGCCCTACAAACATTGTCGCCTGTTTGGGGAGGAAGGCTGCAGGCTTTTTTCGATGTAAGGTACATATATTTTCGTTTCGCACGTTTCATCTGCTCCCAATCAGGATCCAGGGAGGATTCATTAGGTTGATCATCAAGTTCTGTTTTGATTACCACCCCCTCTGTCGCTACGAGACCTTCGGCTCTCGCAGCTTTCACAGACCCCCCTGAATGTGAAGTGGCGGTAGATTTGAGGGCCTTTGATGCCGCTCCACGTTTGACGGCACGCTTGCGCTCAGAGGGGGGGACTGTGGTGTGTGCGCGCTCCTTCTTGAGCTTCACGTCTGTGAAAACATCGACAAACAGCCAACAAAATAAACACTTATGCTCAGTTGTTGAATGAAGTTTCGAGACTTTGATCGCGGATCAATATTTCAGTGGCCCATCACACCATGTAAAGTAGATCGTTGAGTGGATGATGAATAATCTTGGTCCTATTCTCGGATCAATGATTCAATTTTCTACTGAATTTGGATAAAAATAATCTTACTAATAACAATACTAATAACAATTTCCATTTTGTCTGATGTTAAAACTAAAAAAACTAAAATAAATAGAATAATAATAATAATATCCAAGCCGATTTACTAGAGCGCTATTACAAGTCCAGGGACTAATGTTGGGTGTTTTACAATCCAGAATATGCAGGACAAGACTATGAAACAGCAAATTCACTATAGAGCAGCAAACGTCATGGATAAGAATCAGAGAACAGTTCAGTCTTCATGCATGTGCTATTGCACACGCATGTAAGCTATTTTTTAGATATTTTTGGCTTTGTTTGGCAATAAAATAGCCCCCTCAGTGTGGTGCCGTGCCGTAAAACAACAAAAAAAGAAATAAAAAACCATTGAACAACTTGGCATATCAATTCAAAGTTAGAGAAATTTAATATCGCTTTTTCTCTTAAAAATCGAATAGTTATTGCCAACATCTGAGATGAGAAATATCACCAGATACAATGTAAGTTTTGGCGTCTCAAAAATTCAATGTAGGACAAATTAGCGAGTATTCCAATTCACAAAACTTAGCAATGGACAGGGGGAAGGAGGAGAGACCCACACAGACCGGGGGGAGGGGGGAGAACAGAGACTGGGGGAAGGGAAGGGATGACCCATACAGACCAGGTGGAGGGGGCGGGGCCCAGGCCGGTTCAGTGATGACAGCGTCAAGAGCCTCGTCTCTCGAGTCGTCCTCACAGTAACACGTCAACTCCATCCCACACTACACACACGACATAGTTCATACTGCACACACACACTGCACAGAAACATAGACATAGCACAGTAACACATGACAGTACACACTTATAAGTCGTCCTCACAGTAACACATCAACTCCATCCCACACTGCACACACGGCAGGCATACACACTTTTATACACTGTCACACTTTAAAGATTCATCATACATACTATACAACAAATAAATATTGCACAGTGACACACTTAACACAAATTTGGACAATGAACATCAGCCACTAACTGCTGGTTGCTCGACCTCGATTTAAGTGCGATTCAATTTTGTAGTCTGAATTAACCAATGGAAATCTATGAGAGAATTGTATCGAATAATTTGATTGGTTAGTTTGAACCACAAAACTAAATCAAACTTAAAATCGACGTAGAGAAACCAGCAGTAAGGGTAGACAACCACCACCTTATATCGCAAAACGCAAGCAAAGCATGACATTTATGGATTAAAAATGATATTGTTGCACCGCACTTCTTGAGAAATTAATTGTCAAACAGATTTTGAGTAGGATGGGCTGAAAGTAGAAAAATGTCCATTCAAAGTAACTCAAACGGGAGCGAAAGGGAATCCACGCCACTAATTAAAATATGGCGTTAATAACTATGGCGCTAAATAAACGGTTTGGGAGCAAAACAAAATTCGAGCTAGCATTAACATACGTCCATGAAGTAGGCCTAAGGCAAAATAGGAGCAGCCCCCCTTCCACCGGCCCCATTCCAAAGCGTCACTTTTAGCTATTTTTTGGGGGGCAATTCTATAGAAGTAAAACGCCCGCCAACTAAAAAGCGCTTAGCAACCTCATACGCACATTTAAATCTAGATCCCACCATCACCCCTGTAGTCAATACGCTCATACGAAAGCTAGTCTAGTTAAAAAGATCAAAGCGCTACGCTGAATATTAAAATTTAATCGCCGTTAGCCAGAACTAAATACCTTCAAATTGATCGCGAGTTTCAATCTCTCAGCTTTGTCCCTATACACGCCCAGTCCTGATTTAGGAGAAAAAATTATCAAAGACAAGAAAACGAAACTGAAGTCCACTCCAGCCACGCCACCGAGTATCTGGACGCAAAGACGTTTGAGTTTTTTAATTTGGTATAATTTCACGTTGATGGGTTTCACTTGACAATATTAATAAACATTATGGATGTCTAACACATATAATCAATACTAACTATAGATCGCCGCAAATTTAGCATTGTTATATTAACGATCATACATCTTATGTAACAAATATAAATACTAAACTAACTTTATTTTCACAGGAATATTGAATAGAGATTATCATTATTTGTATATTATGCTTCCGGTTGCTAATAAAAACAAACGATTTATATATGATTGCAGAAAATCGGTAAAATTCGATTTCTTTAACTGTCGGTTACGTGTGGTGAACACAGTTGGTTTGAGGTATTAGAGTTGAAATTTTCTATAGGGATTTATAATTCGTGCTCAATTTTAGTTTATTAAATAGTTCAATGGTTAATTATGAAATTAACTGATCGGCAAAACTTGCACACATTTTTACAAACGTGTCACTGACTCATTCACATTCATATTCACATTCGGAATAACATTATAATGTCAAAACAGACAGAAAACGGCAAAAAATTGAATATGAATGTGAATCTAACTTGTCAAACGTTGACTCAACTCCAACTCAATTATAACACCGTGGACTTGAAATGACCCATTCAAGTCCACGGTGTTAGGATGGTGTTGAAGTGGAGTTGAAATTTTGGGCTAACTCGTTCTCAATCTGAACGCCTCAACCCGTTGTTCAGGTTAGCGCGGCGCCAGTTTAGCGCGGCCTAACACCGTTGTGAACACTTGTTTAACACCGTTTAACCGATGTTAATACCGCGCTTAACACGGTGTTAACACCGTGTTAGCGCAGTGCTGAAATTCGATTTCAAGTGCACGGGTTTGGATGGTGCTGACCTCAGGCCAACACTAACTCAGTGACTCATTGTGGTGGGGTACTTTTTCACGGTGCATATTTTACATGCAGTTTTGCATGCAATTCAGCATGCAACCATTTAAAGAAGGTTACAGTGTAAAATGTCCTTAACTGAGTTTCATGCAAGCCGTGCATGCTACACAGTCAAGAAACAAGCCGTGCAATGCATGAAACCCAGTTAAGGAAATCGTTTTCATGACAACGGACATTTAACATTGTAATTTTCTTTACATGGTTGCATGAAAAATTGCATGTAAAATTGCATTCAAAATATGCATCGTGGAAAGAAGGTCATTGCATCAAGTTTAACAAGTTAAAATGTATAGAATAATTACTAATTAACCTGTGAATTTTAACTTGTTGATTTTTTCCACACAACATACGCGTAATTTTTCTATTTCTTAAAGCCCTGCCACAATATTTTCAATAGCGTACTCTGCCACAATTTTCTGAGATCTCTACTAATTATGTATTACAATTGGAAAAACATGGAAGGAGGCAGTAGAGAGCGATATGAAGGAGCGAGGCAGGAATAAAGAGATGGCAAAGAGTCGAGTTGCGGGGGAGTCTCATCATGGAAAACGTCCAGCCTGTGTTGACACGGAAAAGTGGACGTAAAACGTAAATGATGATGAATTTGATTGATTGTACTGGCTTGTTGATATAACATTTAGATTTATACAGTTGCTAAGTTCGCAGCTTCTTTGCAAATATAATTACAACTTGCTTATCGATTTTCAAGGCGCTATAATTATGCTGAGTCTGCGATGGAAAACGGGTTATAATGTCTATTTATGTTTCATTTATGTTTTTAAGCTGACTGTGAAGCTGCGTTTATGTGCCACTTGCGTCCAAGAACACAGCATTCCGTGGCCAACATCTGAGCTTTCTTGTCCGCTCGACGAATACTACCTCTCGCCCTTTCCCTTGCTTCACCATCTTTAGACCACGCCCCCATCTCCCCTCCACCCGTCCTTTTCCCCACGCCACCCCCCTCCCCTCGCAGCGATGATGGGGGGGTGGGTGAGGTATGTGTACGTGGAGTTTGTGTGGCGGCTGGTCAAGTACGTGCTGCATTGGTGGACAGGGCGCTGTGAGCTGCTGCGTATTACTGGGGGGGTGCACAACCCCCTGCAGCGCACCCGACGCATAGGTGGGTGCTGCGCCTGTATTGTAACTTGGGGGCCCTTGGGCCAGGGGAGCATAGGCCCCTGCACCGGATTAGGCGCATAGGTGGGCAGTGGACACTGCGCTAGCATTGTAACTTGGGGGGGGGCACAGCCCTCTGCAGTGCACCCGACGCATAGGTGGGCACTGCGCTGGTGTTGTAACGTCAATTGACTCCTTTTGAACTGGCCGGATTGGGATGAGCCGCCAACAGGCCTGGCCTGGCTGGGCCTTGTTATGTATGCAATAGTGACTTATTTTTCGCACACAATCTTTGATGAGTCGGTATAATTAAGACAAGATGTCTGCAAACGATCAGCGGAACACTGAAAACCACATCGTAATATCGTCGGTTGCCTGCCAGAAGTTCATAACTGCCTCGCAGTGCAAAGCGCTGCCAATCGAATTTGAAAGTTTGCTCATAAACTGCGAACCAGCCACATAGCTGAGAATAATTGTAAAATCATAATAAGTTTTAGCATTCTTTTCTTGATACTATATGAGAAGCAAAAATTGACTAACACCTGTTAATCTCTACTCAATTTAAGTTTGTGTGAAGCTGTTGTAAGTCTCACATGAGATTTTTTTGCTATGGACCAATTTTGAGAAACCATGTTAAGAACCAATTCTGAAGACCTATTTTGGGAACCTATGTTAAGGATCCATAATTATTTTGGACCCATGTTGAGGACTAAAGATAAAAACTTCGCCTACATTTGAGATTTGCTGATGACGTAGCCTACCCATGTTAAGGACCAATTTTAATAACCCATGCTGAGATACAGGGCCGAGGATCTATAGTCCTATATACTATGAGAACCCATTATGAGAACCCTTGATAAGGAGAACCTTGAAAAGTTGATGGGCCATGTTGAAATCCTATTTGTTAAGAACTCACTGCCATATTGCAGAAAACATGGGTCCATGACCCATGCTTAGCACAAAATATATGTGTATGTCGCTACATTTCAGTGGCCTAACTGAGAATTAAAATCAATACGGGGGGGTGGACAGAATTTTTCCCTCTGGCTGGTGTAGTCAGGTGTACCGATTGTCGACCCTAGGCTATTGCAGTATCCCCCCCCAAGATCCGGCACTGGAATTTGTATATAATAATAATAATCTCACTATTTAACTTATAGATTTTTCATAATTGTTTTCAACCATTAACTTAGGTCATTTAACGACGTTCATCATTTAAAACTATTATGGTAGAGTGGAAATTTAATAGGCATCATTAGCTTCACAGTTGTACAGCAAGTTTCCCTCTCCCCCACTCCCCCCTTCCCGTGCATAAATGGAAGGATGTTGCTGAAATCGTAGTGAGGAATTATAGCTGCATGTAGGCCTACTTTGACTGTCACTCAAATTGTCCAAGAAACAACCCATCCCCTGTGATCGAGTCATGCCTGTAGGCCTACTCTTATTAAGTTGCGGCCATGGGTCCACCTTAGCCTACTGTAGGCCCCTAATGGTCATTTTTGACATGCACAGAAAGCTTGAGATTTAAATACAAACGGTGAGCTAACATGACGATACAATACTAACCGCTGTTGCTTGGAGCACACGCGTACAGTAGCAGTCAGTGGAGCTGTGACGTCATTTCACGGCTGGTATTTTCACTACGCTTCTCCACCTTGAGCTTTTGGCATGCACAAGTTTGAGATAATAGTTCTGGCACATGACAATTCCTGTCTTCCCAGATATGAATTTTTTCAATATGGGTTACTCTAAAATAAATACTTTATATTTTTTTTCCACAATGGGCTCATCTTGTAGAAAATCACGAGACGAATCCAACGGTACCAATAAGTCAATTCATGAAAAAAATGCATTTATGAACTTCTGGCAGGAAACTGACAATATATAGGATACACAAGTAACTATAATTGCTTTGAGGACATAGTCGTAGCCTACCACTATGTCCTCAAAGCAATTATAGTCAAAGCAATTATAGCCATAGCCTACGACTCGTAGGCTATGGCTTGAAACGCACGCCGGTGGAATCGATTTCAAAATTATGGCTTCTGCAGAATAAACAACAACTAAGCAAAATAAGACATTTACTTAGACTTAGCATAGTAGATCCGGCCTATTATTAGCTGGTGTGGTATAATTATGAAGTAGACCATTAGGCCTACCGTTATCAGACCTCCGATAATGATGCTAAATATGTAGGCCTTTGTTTAAAATTAAAAGTGTTTTAAAAACAAAAACTAATATAAGCATGCTTCGTACATATTCCGATTATGCTAATATTGCTTATGTTATTGGAATGATTCAGATAATTGAAGCCACGATTGCTACCTTTACCAACTTTTAGGCACGATTATTGCCTTATTATGTCAATAGGACTTCTGAATTAAGCTTGGCTACTAAACATGAGAAGATTGAAACCGATATCTCTTCAAAATTTCGATAATTTCGATAACGATAGGCTGAGACGGACAATAAATACATAACAACAAACACAAGCATAATTCTGCATGCGACGCGCATATGTAAATGGATACTTGAAACATGTCAGTATATGGGGCTTATATAATAGGTTTCAATTTACACATATCCTGCAAATTAGCTTTTGTGGTTAAGAAACAGGTGATGCTGCCGTTACCCCCCATCCTGTTGCTCGCGTAGCTGTCTTGGCGCGTGATTTCATCTCGGCGATTTCATTGTTCCGAAACTACTGCCTTTGCACTTTCGTCATTGGATAAAAAAAATTATTTGAGGTCAGGTTCTGTGCAAATAAAATCACTTCACCGCGAATGAAAACTGCTCCACTGCATAGCATACATTTCATTCGGCGTTGTTTTTCGACAAAATCACCGCAGAATATAATATCATTAGTCCCAATCATTATACTAATGATTTTATATTCTACTAGGCCATAATACAGAGTAGATCTTGAGAGACGGAAAATAGGAGTATTTTGATAAGCCTGAACATTGTGTTTTTCTGCGAAGTTGTGTAAAGTGATAAAATGTGTGAAATATTGCTATCTATTCTTTATACTAGGCAAGAACGTCTAGAATGTTGTTGAATCACTGTTTGTGTGAAATATTGTGTTGCTTTCAAAGACATATACATGTATAACTATAAAACGGTTTGAAATATATCGTTGTTTGCAAATATGTATAAATCGCAATAAAAGGGGGTGAAATACTGTGCCATTTGCACAGAGACGTCGTTGCGCTTGTCGCGCCAGCGCGCGCTGCAGGCTGTGCTGAGTGATGACCAGACAAGCGTCCAGTCTTTGGTCGAGCAGATCGTCAGCGTGAAGGGCGTCAAGCTCGACCAACACCCCGAGTCTGTCTGCCATACACTCTCTTCTATCTACTTTGTGTCATTTCATTAACGCCGAGTTTTTCCATCAAGTGTTAAAATTTAACACTTGATAGAAAAACTCGGCCTAAGTGTCTGTACAGTGTTTAATCCCCGTATAGTGATGTCCCGGACATTACAATAACTGCGTACGACAGTGCTGCTCTGCTCATCATAGGGCAGCTTGGGCGTCAGGAAGGGCATTCGGTCTGTATAAAATTGCGCCAAAAATCAGTTATGGACGCAACCTTGTGCTCTTGGCCCGTCAGAGTGTCTATATGATGATGCTGGGTTTGGGGATTGCTAAGACAGGTGGGTCTTGGCTGGAAAGGATTGCAGAACCGCGGGGTAACCTGCTGGGGCCGGGGTAGGTCGAGCTAGAGTTTCCGGGGCTCTGGAGCGAGTCATATAACTCCTTAATTCATCCCCCCCTGTGAAAGTCCTTTGTATTCCAATGTACCTTTGTGGGGTCAGACTTTGTTTGACCGTGAGGTCAAGACTATTCCAACATTTGGCATTCGTGTCTGAAATTTCTTCATTAACTCAAAGTAGAACTACCTTCCATTGCCCGATATTACCTCAGTACCACACCTCAATGGACTTGATGGATTTTGTTGGCTTCCTAGTCACGTTGGTATTGAGGGAAACGAAAGGGCCGATGTAGCTGCTAAATCCGCATTGCACATTGCAATTTCTGATTGTAAGACACCATGCACAGACTTCACGCAAACGGTCAACTCCTATTTTACAAATATTTGGCAAACCCACTAGAACAGTATGGTATAGCCTTTAATAGACTTCAACCCATTAATTATCATTGGAGACACCCAGTTTAAGGGTATCTCGCAACGTAGAAAAGAGGTGGTCCTCCACCGTGCACGAATAGGTCACTTGATGCATTGCTTTCATTTTAAGGCTGAGGAGCAGTCTCCGTGTGCTCAGTGTCAATGCTCACTCTCAGTGGAACATGTTCTCTTGAAATGTTCCGCTCTTGATTCTGTACGCCTAAACCACTATGATGTCGACTCCCTTAAGGAACTCTTCAGTACCATCCCACTTTATAAAATCATTAAATTTTAAAAAGAAACTCAACTATACCATGGTTTCTAGCTTGGCATTGAATTTGTATGTGACGTTTCTCTTAATTGCTATCCATTCTTATTAGCCTGGCACTAAATTGTCCCTCGCGTGCTGCTGTGCCGTTGAACAACAAACAAACAATCGTGGGGTCAGGGCACGTGTGCGTGGCTGCAAATGGCCTACGTCTGCTTGGAAAGAATACGGCCACAAGACGAAGAGAGAGAGAGATAGTATACGCAGCGTTTAATATTAGTTGACTGCTTAAATGTTAGCATTAAATGTTTGAAATGTTGCATGAAAGCTAAAAGTGGTACATGTAAATTGTAGAAAGTAAGAACGGTGGTCCCAAGGGAAATTAAGTTAAAATTATTCATACTGACAGTATTTTTTAATGCTGTCAGTAAGAATAATTTTAACTTTAACAATCCCTTATAAAACCGCTAGCCAAACCAACAGTGCCGGTGACACCGGCATTAGGGCCTCCCAGTTCTCCGTGGTCGTGGAGGGTCCACGCCTCTGAGGGGCCCACTAAGGGCAGAGCATTTATTTGTAAGTAGTAAATTGATGACAAAAGTGCGGTTGTGACCTATTGTCATGTTTCTGGTCACACGGGCCCAGTCACAGGGGTTGGGAGCCTACTTATGGGAGCAGAAACCATTCTTAGCAACGTACCCTGTAGTTACGCTTTTTCAAGATAAAGTTTGGAATGTCTTCACCCATCTAGTTGCCCTCCCTTCCCTCGCTCGTAACTTTTGTTGGAGAAAGAAAAAAGCATTTTTGAGGGGCCAATAATTACTTTCAAGATGCGGCGTTCGACGCACACTAACGCCAGCTATTAACTATAAATCCCCCCCCCCTCGCAGTTTCCAGCACAAAACCCGGTCTTGAGGTCAGAGTTGTTGTCTGTATGTCAATGGATGTTGGATCTTTGTTGTTGTTGAATCAGTGAACAATTTAAAGAACAATTTAAAATACAATGTCAACCTTTCAAAGCCAAACATATGCAAAACGGTACATGATTTTTAAAAAGTCACACCGATAAAATTTCTGCGACGCAACTGATCAATAAATTGATCAGTTCAGTTCGGAGTCATATCACTGATAATTTTCTAAATGTTTAGTTATTGTCATCTTTTATTCACCATCGAAAGAGGCAATTATGTTATAAGTGTAGCTAAGGAAGCTAAGTTATTGAACGAACAAAAAGTTCTATAGGTTTAAGGACATAGCCCAGTTCCGCTCCAGCGATTCAGGCAAATTATATTTTCAAGCTCGGTGTGCATAACATATATTTGCGCCTTGTCCTTTCCGAAAGCGGATAGGAATAAAGTTAGTATATTTTGTGTGGTAAAGCGCAACATGTACAATGTACATACATAATGTACACGCATGAATATTACATAGAGTACATCTGTATCCATATTTTATGAATTATCGAGAACAGTGCAAGGAATGACATCATAATTATCTCTTGTGAAACAAAAGTTTTGCATTTAACTTTAAACCAATTAAAGAGAAATATTTTGGGACACTTAATGGAATTTTTGGTGAAATAGGTTGTAAAACTTTACCATCAGTTTTGTGTTCCCTTCTGAATTCTTTTTGTGTTCTGATATTCTGATATACTTTGACAAAAACATTATTCGACAGCGTCAATTTTATAAAGGTTACTTGCCAATGGGCCTACAATTAGATCTTCGAAAATTGAATTTTTATTATAAAGTGGCTAGAGGAGTTGGTAGACATTCCATTCATTAATTTTGTAGATAGGTCGACACGGAATTGAATGACTGATGCAATAATTATGGTTTCTCATTTTCAGCTAAAGCTTATGAATATAAACAGTGCATGTTTGAATATTTTGAAACCATTTTGACCTAGGACTTTCGTATGTAGTCTATTATAGTACTAACTAGCTTTTGACTACGGTTGATGAAATTAAATTGATTTATTTTATTCTGTTGAATTGGTTGTAGAATTGGAGGACTAGCTACACTTTTATAGAGACTACAACGCTTTCTTGAGAGTACAGTATCGTTATTATTTCTTCGTTATAATGTCATCGTTAAACAAATCTAGAAATGTAGCTTGTTCTCTCTCCTACGGTTCAGTCTTGTGGCTCTGAGTTATGTTGTAGATAGCCAAGTAGGTTTTGTAGAGCTCCTTGCATCCTGATTCCCTCGGTTTATATACCTCTAGTAAGTACAACTGAGTTTCACAGGCTACAGGTTAACTGAATCGAAGTAGACAATTTGAATAACCTCCGATTAACAATCGAACACTTTAAAATAGTTACATCACACATACACTCCGAATGACACACAAATTATGACTGGTGTAACATAAATACATAATAACATAACATACATTTCGAATAAAATCCGAATGAGTTCACCGAATAGGACAACCCTCGATCAGCGGACTGATTGAGCTCACTGATAAAGTTCACTGATTAAGTTCACCGATTAAGTTCACCGATTAAGTTCACTGATATAGTTCACCGATAAAGCTACGCGACGTGAAGGCGGTTTTTACGTGCCATGAAGGCGCTTTTTACGCGACGTGAAGGCGGTTTTTACGCGCCATGAAGGCGGTTTTAACGCGACGTGAAGGCGCTTTTACGCGACGTGAAGGCACTTTTTACGCGACGTGGAGATGCTTTTTACACGACGTGAAGGCGATTTTTACGTGCCATGAAGGCGGTTTTTGCGCGACGTGAAGGTGCTTTTACGCGACGTGAAGGCACTTTTTACGCGACGTGGAGATGCTTTTTACGCGACGTGAAGGCGGTTTTTACGCGACGTGAAGGCGGTTTAAATGCAAACACGTAGGCGATTTTAACGCAACGTGTAGGCGGCTTTAACGCAACGTGTAGGCGGTTTTAACGTGACGCAGCCCGAACCCTAGCTTGCAAATCCTAACGGGCCATAGCCCTAACCACTACATGTAACGTAACCCCTAACCTCGATCTATTTTTTGCCGTTGTATAGCCTATATTTAGATTTGTGAGCAACCTAGTGCACACACAAACGCGTTGTTTAAGGGTACGTGACAGGTACATTGTATCTTGGGAAGAATTATTAGCTTACAGCAGAGGGGTGGCATGTATTTGAATATGTGTATCCTTCTAAAGACGATGGACGCTAAACTTTAAGTTAACTAAATTAACTAAAATTAATATTGGTAGACCTACATGTACATACATGTATCATTGGGCTTAGGCCTACATGTATGTAAGCACAATCTGTCGACCCTAACTGAGGCAAACCTCAGAGGCTAAAAATAATGTGACATGAAAGCGTGATATGGTCAGAATCAGCGGCTTGGATCGAGTTGAGGTTGGAGTTTCAAAATTCATGCCATTGCTAATGTAGGCCTAACAGTTTTTGAATTTAGCCGAAAGTTTACGACCGTTATCATAAAAACGTTCGGTTTACTGTGCATAAAATTGGATTAAACATTAAAATGCTCATTTTAAAACTTTTCTAATTTTGCGTTCCTATTTTCGCATCCAGCAACGTGTAGCCTACACAGATGAGTGGGTCGGTCTGCTTATAATTCACTTTGTCGAGATTGAGCAGATCTGTTTTGTGAATAAGTTGTCGTGTTAGGCTATTAATCGTTATTTGGTACAGTGCAACGTTTTTATTATTAATGCAGATTCCTCTGTTTGGTACATCTAGAGAATAAGTGTTGTTAACGTGTAACAATCCTTTAGTTATATTTTATCTAGGCTTATGCCATATAATACTAAATTGCTTATGTATTGCTTTTCACTTCAGGTTTCCGGTGCACCTTCAGTTCAGCTTGGAGCAAATCGTAGGGTACCGTCACCTGGTAAATGACGTGGAGGCGCTGCGACGCACTACATACTCGACAGAGAACGCTGAGCACGAGGCGAAACTGCTTCAGGTAACTTACACACTTTTTTCTTCGAGACGGTACAGAATAGTGAGGGTTTTTCAGAGGCAGGAGGATATTATTAGCAGTTCAAACATCTATTGTAACATTGATCAGAGCTTTGTAGTTAAGCCTGTGGCTTTGTAAGCCGGGGAACGAAGAATTTTCTTGCCGCCCAGAGCTCCTGGGCGAGTTGTAAAAGGCGCCTAAGAAGGAGGGGCGGTTCTTTGCTTCACAAAGCTGAGTTTGAGGCACCCAGCCGGACTGTAATAGTCTTTGTCACTGTGCACAGTTCTTAAACTCTTAAGATATCACCACAACTGTTGAATCTGTAAACTGGGATATAAAGAAGAGATCTGCAGCCCAGAGCTCTACTGGCAGGTCTTAGAAGGTGACTAAAGATGGGGAAGAGGTTTGGTGCTTGGCCCCGAGGCGCTGAATCAGACTGCAATGGTCTTTGTTAATACAAACATTTCTTTAACTGCAAAGAGATTTAAACATGTACTACGGAAGAAGCTGAAGAAACTACAAAGAGTTGTAATACCAAAGAAGCCACCCCTGCAAACCGGAGAAAAGCTGAAATTGGAAACCGGAGTGCGTTTGTATTCCAGAGATTTTCAGGCGTGTTGTAAGAGAAAACTAAAAATATTGAGCGCTTCCATGCTTGCCGTCAACGCACTTGACTGCTATATGATCACTTTTTAAGAAACAAAGTTGGCATTATGTTGTTTGATGATTTTGTGTCCGATGCCTTGACCACCACACCATGCTTATCACAAAATAATAAATAACAAAATACACCCTGTATTTTGTTATTTATCAGTCAAGTTATCAGCAGTCAAATTTATCTAATTTCAAAAATCAATGACTTTCAATAAAAAAAATCAGTGACTTTTTCATTTTTCAACGGATTCAAATAGTTTTAAAGCTATTTGATGGAGGAAAGATGGAAGTTTTTTTCCCATATCCAATAGGAAACAAACATGCAGTATCCGCAACATATATTCCATGTATGCGCCGCAGCGTTCCTGGCATTCTGTGACGCGCGCAGTTGAATTTTTTATTACTTTGGAGTGTCCGCTTTTCTGATACAGCATATTTTCACTAGAAAGGAGTAATTAGTTGAAAACACTGGCTATTGGTGCAAGGAGAATCCTGAAGAATCCATAAACGGTCACTGCTTTCACCCAAGAGTACGGCCCGGCGCCAATAAGCATACACACTATCCTCAGTTTGTTTTGGTTTTACAGCGAGGCAACACGATGACCGTGAATGCTGAACGTTATCATCAATTTATGTACATTCTTGAGAGTATTGTCGTGGAGTCCAGATTTTGTTTGAGAAGATGAATGGTTTTAGCAGGGTGGCTGTGCCATTTTCAACAGGAAATATTTCATTCACCAGAAAATTAATGCTGAATTGACTTCAACGAATATTCGGTGAGCGTCTAATTGTTGCAGCACAGCTCTCTGAAGAACACAGACCTAAACTCTCCTGACTTCTTTCTTCCAAAATTGGTCACGGAGAGTATAGGCTATCTCAATGAACAAAGAGACATCGATAAAGTGAATACCGCCGTTGAAAATATCATCTATGCGACATATCAAGAGAAGTTAGCAGAAAGGTGATAAACAATTCGACCGCGCGCGTCAGAGAATGCCAGGAACGCTGCGGCGCGTACATAAAATGTGTTGTGGACACTGTGCATTTCTTTTTCTATTGTATATGTAAAAAAACTCCCATTTTTTGTCTATTAAATAGAGTTAAAATTATTTGAATCAGTTGAAAAATGAAAAAGTTTTGTGCCAAATTGTAAATATTCGTTTTAATTATAAATATTTTTTTTCAAATAGCTTGAATTTTTTTTTAACTAGGCTATTTTATAGAATTCGGTGCGAGGAATCTGAATCTTAAGTCGTCTTTACTAAATTTCCCACCGTTTCTTTAAATGAATTTTGAGCTAAAATCGACAAAATTGAATTGCAGAAAAACCGTTGCGATTCTAAAATTTTCGATTGCAGACTTGGATTCGCCGCACCAAATATAGTCAAACGCAAGACCGTTTTACACAACAGTCTATTTCATACAGCTGTAGAAGGTTCGTTTCTATGAACTAGTGAGCTCTATGGTCCTCATTTCCGGAATCTGAAAATATTATTGGTTGTCGAACTCAATTCAGGTATTATCAATTTCATGTTTTTCAGTGTTCAATACACAGTAACTTTTGTATTTGGCAACTGTATGGCTGTGCTTCCTCTGATACTGCGTAAGTTACTGCATTACATGTGTATGGCAATTTTCACTCTTAGCACCTGTTACCGATGCTGCATTAGTTTTTGACGGCAATCACGACCAGGGGTTAAAGTATAAAAGAAAGGGCCCCTGGGCGCCAAAGAGTGATGGGCCCCCGAAGTTTGTTTGGGGCCCCCTTCTGTATACACGGCGAAAGACACCTCGAGGGTGCGAAGCGCTCGAGAAGTGAGTTGCCGAAGGCAAC
>JAQIWG010002442.1:0-20394 GCA_034695025.1 Chamaedrilus cognettii | reverse complement strand
TAATGGTGGGTACCAGCCAAAATATAATGGTGGGTACCAGCCAAAATATAATGATGGGTACCAGCCAAAATATAATGGTTGGTACCAGCTAAAATATAATGGTGGGGACCAGTCGAAATGTAATGGTGGGGACCAGCCAAAGTATAATGCATGATGGGAACCAGCCGAAATATAATGGTGGAGACCAGCCGAAATTTAATGCGTGGTGGAGACCAGCTGAAATATAATGCGTGGTAGAGACCAGCCGTAATATAATGGTGGGGACAAGTCAAAGTACAATGGTGGGGATACCTTCGTCCGTACTCCGCAGTGGGGGACGTGTCCTCACCGTCCACCGAGGCGACACGACCCTGCTAAGGGAACACAGTGGGCGCTCCGGCAATTGGGTTAGATCATCCTACTGGGACACCCTTGATTTCCTCGGTGGGTGGCGGTCGGCACAGCATGGGGAATTTAGTCGCGGCTGATCGGTGGTTTTAGCGGTTTGTCGGGGGCCGGGGTGAACCCCAATGGCTCGCGCGGGACTGCGGTATGGGGTAATGTATGTCCCGAGCTCGGACGTGAGTTACGTGTGTCCTTCCGGGGACTGATGGTGACAAACGATCGTTTCTAAATAACCTTGTGGGTTGAAAATTATTATGTTGCGACCGATAGTGTGATATTTCATGTTTATTGCGTGAAAACAGTTTGCTGGAAGTTGATAAGAATTGTTTACAAGGTGTAGCCTGATAAAAAACTCGTAGCGTTACACCTACTTCTTCTGAAACAGGCGTAATGCAACTGCTCAGCCTATAAAAACCGCGTAGACCTGCGCCACCACAGTCGATTTTATGTGTAATGTTACGAGTGCCTGTTTCAAATTAGGAGTACAATTTGTAAAAAATACATACACAAATTTTGTTGTAGTATGTGCGTGCATAGTGCATAATGTGGCTAGATTGAATGGTGACATTTTTTATTTACCTTCTCTGCGTAGCCTAGATAATTTTAACATGTTTTTGATAATTGATTGATACGCGATTTTGACTCGTCAAAAGCGGTTGAATGACAAAAATGTGAAATTAACGAAATCAGTTGTGTGTAGAGTTGGAACTTGAAAATATATTGACTGTGAAAATGGTTTGAATATATTTAAAGTAGCATGTGCCTCGTTTGATTTCAATGACCATAAAATGCCTAACTGCCTTATTTTTCATTTCTGCTCAAATCGCTTATTTTGGATTGGATTTGAAAATTGAATCTTTTTCATCCATAAATAAATTTTCTTTAGGCGGACTGAATCAACGGCATAATCTGACTTCTCAATTTTAATTTTTAATTTTTAATTATTAAGTTGACATAATATGCGGATGTGTCCGCGCGTGCAGTGATGATGTCTCTAGCGGCGATATGTACATTTGGGCTACGTGTACGTTTTATTAAGTTGAGGATGAGAGTTGAGGATGAGAGTTGAGAGTTGAGGATGAGAGTTGAGAGTTGAGGATGAGAGTTGAAGATGAGAGTTGAGAGTTGAGGATGAGAGTTGAGAGTTGAGGATGAGAGTTGAGGATGAGAGTTGAGAGTTGAAGATGAGAGTTGAGAGTTGAGGATGAGAGTTGAGGATGAGAGTTGAGCGTTGATAGTTGAGCGTTGATAGTTGAGGATTAGAGTTGAGGATGAGAGTTCATGCTCTGTTCATTCCACAGAGGGACTGTCCGAACGGCCAGTTGACTCGGGACAAGTTCCTCGAGGTCTACTCCAGTTTCTTCCCGCAGGGCAACGCCGACAAATTCTGCGAGCACGTCTTTCGGACGTTCGACTCTGACAACAGCGGGAAGATCGACTTCAAGGAGTTCTTGCAGGTACAGGCTACACGTGAATTATGATACATGGCCTACTATATGCATACGTGGTTTGCTGGTCTGTTATTTATCATGCTCATTTTCTCCTAAGGCGATTTTTTGACATTTTGACATTTTTGAAAGGCATTTTAGACCTACACGTATAATTAGAGTTGCAGACGTTCCTTATTTTAAGGGACGCACCTTATTTTAGCAATTTGTCCCGTGTCCCTATGACGGGCATCAGGGACGCATATTATTTTCACATTTGGCCCAGACATAAATTATAATATACATTGATACATTGTAGGCTATGCCATGCAACAAAACTGCCGTCTTTGAACAAATGATGAAGTTCAAGTTCGAAGTGGCGACTCGGATTCAGATGTTCCCCCAACACAAGCGCTGCCAAACTTTTTTGTTGCTTTGTAAGTATGCAATCAATCGATTGATCGTGATCAATATGTGTAAATCTGGCGGCCATATTTGCAGGCGATCAACATCACGTCGTCTGGGCGGCCCGAGCAGAAGCTCGAGTGGGCCTTCAACATGTACGACGTGAACGGGGACGGGACAATAGAGCCCCACGAAATGGCCGAAATTATCGGGGTGAGAGTTTTTGAAATTTGTATTTAGTAATCAGTGATTTTATCTTTTTTTTTAATAGCCCCACACGGGGAGGGGGTGATGCCCCCTTAGACCAGCTGATGGTCGCTGGCGGTGGTTCCTCTGTACAGACTGATGGGCATCGAAGGAATAATAGTGGCTGACGAATTTAAACCACCATTGCCAAGGGTGCACGAAGTGGCTCAAAATCTTTGCCGCGATTTGAAATTTGAGCAGACAACTGCAGCACTCGTTATCCTGCTCTTGCAACTTTGAAATCATGGTGTTACAGGCCCTTCAGCAAAGCTGTTGAACACACAAATTTTGCTACCTGATAATCATCGTCATGGATCATTTAATATTCTGGTTGACGACCGGAAGGGCATCTGGTCATAAATACCCAGCTCCAGCAGCCTTCACCAGGGAGCCAGGGTTCTCAGCCACCTGGAAAACCTGGAAAAAACCTGGAATTCTCCTGACCTGGAAAAAGCCTGGAATTTCAGTTAAACACCTGGAATACTTTTAAACCTCATTTTCACGCCCTTCTTTTTATATCGCGAATTGCAGCTCGTGCACGAAACAGAAAAAGGGGCATAATGAAGCCTGATAATTCTGAATTTCAGTAAATTACTTCGATTGGTCTGTTATAATAAATAGCAATAATTGAAGGTGGCTGAACACAGTTGAGTGTAATCTTTTGGCTTTTAAAATTTACTTAGCAATTACTGTACAATGCAGAATAACACTATGTTTAATCGCCCCACAAATCACCCGAAAAATCTGAATTCTATGAAAACGCCGGGAAAGTTACCTGGAAAACGAGCAAAATTTAACCTGGAAACCTTGAAAAAGCCTGGAATTTGATGTGGGGTAGATGCTGAGAACCCTGGGAGCGAAACGTGGTGAAGCAATTGTGATCTAAACCTTGTCAATATATGCATGACATGTATAAGATGAGAAAACAAGAAGGTGATTGGTTTCTAGTTACTATGCCTATGAAGTCAGTGCACAGTTTAGGACAAGTGACCTGCTGCGCTATAATCTAGTCTGCCGTTGCAAGTTTGCTTACTGTGATTCTGTGAAATATACTTAATTTAGTAACTAAGAAATTAGCCGCCTTTTCTCTAGACTGTTCATATTAACATCGTCTGTCTGAAAGGCAGATAGACGATAAGTTTCCGCGCCTACGATTTAGGCAAATGATGTTTTTTCCATTTACGTTTGCATGACATACTTTTGGTGGGTTACAAGTACAATAAGCATACATACGAATTTAATCCACCTTTGCCAAGGGTGCACGAGTGGCTCAAAATCTTTGCCACGGTCGGCATTCAAACCGAAAACTGCCGCACTCGCATACGTTGGCTAAATGCTTGTTTCAACTTTCAACACATTTTCGATCCCTGGTGAGGACTAGATTTCGCAGTGAGCAAGCTACTTAATAATGACGCCGTGATTAAGTTCTCTCCGTGTATTGCACAACGCTAAATCTGACAAATCTTCCGCGCGTATTCCCGAGTCTTGAGGAAGCGACGTGCGCAGGTGTCGTCCTTGCTGCTCCGTAAATTATGCACGGCCATTTCCTTGCGTCAGAAAACTGATAAAGAAGAAATCGGCAAAAGATTAAGCGAACAAAGCGTTAACGAGAGAAACGGTTCGAACGAAGTGCGAACGGCCTGTGGTTTTTAGAGTACAAATAGAGCACATCAGCAACGGAGCGTTGTTCAAACTTTCATAACTTTTGAACGCATGCATATTTTCACTTTAAATTTTGAGACGTTGTGCTAAATTATCTCAGCTCCAATCTCTGCAAATATGAGACAAATTAATTAATTTTTCGCCGAGTTCTAGCGAATTCGCTAGGGGGTTGCTTTTTATGCCGCGCTCTGTATTAATTGACTTAACATGACTGGCCTGCGACAATCGGACACTCTAATCGTGTAATTCCCTGCCTTCGTCGTCCGAGTCCGGCAGGCCTAAACGTCGACATGGAATAGACTCTCCTGCGATCGTATGGCGACCAATCCACGTCCTGATGGAAATGGAAGTAGATTGAACAAGTCCAATCACCCGATGCCTATCAGTTCTGTCGCAATGGCTTTCGCCTTCGGCGAGAATAATTCTTTGGAATTTATGCCAGGGAAGCGCGGGCTGAATTTTGGGAATTGTTGCGCTCCGTGTTGCCAAATGTACGATAATACGATAATTAAACGATAATTTAAGATCAGATAGGGCCTATGTACAATGTACGATAATGGGTGTACGATAGTGGCATTTTGTACGATAATTTAAATGTAGGCCTAGCTAAAAAAGAATTTATTTTGACATGTTAAATTTTTGAGGTTGTGAAATGGACTATTTTTTTGGGGAAGAAAAGAAATTTTTGTTAGGGATTATGCTAATTTTTTTGTAGGAAAAACCGAAAATGAGTAGTTATAATGGCTGAAAACGGAATAGTTTGCAGTTTTTTTAAAAGAATTTCAGTCAGCGAGTTCCCCCTCGAGAGTTTTTTGGCAGTTTTTATATGTACGATAATTTTGACTCGAATTATCGTACACTTTAGTCTTGTACGATAATTTCACTCTGAAAAATTGGTAACACCGGTGATGCCATTCCTGGGTATATATCCCCAGATTTATGGATATTTCAAAAGATCTAGGACCTGGGTACGGATATTTTTTTCCGTCAAAATCACATCCCTAGACCTGGGGATATTTTTGATAGACGTAGTGGAGATGATCCTCCACTTAGTGTCCTTAAGAAATTATTGAATTTGGATGTGCAGCGGCACATTGATGTTGGTACTACTGCCCCAACGCTACGTATGATCCAACTTTCTTAACTTGCTCGCATTCTATTCACTATTTCATTTTGTCTTAAACAGAAAGTTGGATTTAGCTTAATTTTCTGTAGTTATTGATGAACATTACGAACTGTAGGCTATTGAAGTCAAAGAGGAAGTTTGAATTTCCGATTTCTGTTATCCGAAAACTCATCCCCAGCATTTGATGCAAACACCCAGCCGCTGTGTTCAATTGTGTTCATTAATGTTAAGACTTATGTCTTGTTTTTATTCTGTCCAGCGAATCGCGCTTATGACTTTTAGCGCTTTTGACTTTTAGCTGCGATTGGTAGGCGAGAAATGTTAAAGTTAATTAATTTTTAGAGGTGTTTGGCGACTTTCAATTTTGACTCCGGTCGCTACAGGACGATAAATTGAAAGTCTCAAATATTATTTAATGCTGCCAACAACTTATTTTATGCTGCCGACATATGACATTAAATTTATTCTCATATTTTCACTGCGCAGGCTATCTTCAACATGGTAGGACCCTCCCTGGCGCACAACGACCCAAACGACACTCCCGACAAGCGAACTCAGGAGATCTTCGACAAGATGGACGAGAACCACGACGGCGTCCTCTCCAAGGAGGAGTTCGTCAAGGGATGCATGGCCGACGAGTTTCTCTATCAGATGTTGACGGCTGACACGGGAGGTCCTCAGCCTTGACCGACATAGGCTCTTGGTATCCGGACATGACCATTTTGTAGGACCAGAGGCGCCGGAGTAAATTGGGACGGTGGGTTCGACAAAGTATTTTCTTATGTGGTTTTGGGAGTTTAGGATCATGGGGTTGGGAGTAACGACGACATTACACTCTCGTTCTGTGCGGAGGGCCGCGCACAGAACCGCTCTCCCTACTTTAGTCACCTTTAACGACTCGCCCTGGGAGCGCTAGGCTGCAAGCGAATTCTTTGTTCCTTGGCGTGCAGGAGGTTATAATGAATGAGCACATATACTAAATTGTTGTCCCCCCCGGAAAAATGGCAAGGGAAGAATTGTCTCCCCTTGCCCCTCCCTCTTCCGGAGCCCCTGTATAGGACAGTTTTGCGTGCGGGTCTCGGAATGCGGTCCGAAGGAGACGTTGTGGGGCCGATACACTGTTTCTTTTTTTGAATTTTTTTACAAGCCAACTTTTTAAGATTAGATTTTTACGAGTTAGCGTGGGTACGTTAGGAAAATTTTGCTCGCTGAATTTGGTTTGCGAAATTTTTATTTTTGAAATGAGAAGTGAAACAATGATGACGTTAAGTTTCCAAGCAATGAAACCTCTGAAAAATTTATTTTTCTGTATCGTCTCAACATTGAATAGTTACATTAAATTTGGTTAATCAACTTCGAAAGCGACGTTGGTTAACTGCGAATTCAATATTTAGAGAAGTGTATCGGCGCCTTTATATCGATAGGATGCACTAATTGAATAACAGGTGGTTCGGAAGGTTTCAATGGCCTTGACAAGTCAAATGGTCAAGTGAAACTCCTTAGTCATTTCAACTTTTAATGAATTACCAGCGATACTGTTCACAATATTAGTTTACATGATCTTATCGCTATTGCAAAGGTTTATAAAAATCAGTAAGCCTACTATGCTTACTGCTTAGCCTGTTCTGAGCTTTTTTTATCTCTATGTTACAGCTGCTGAATTTTAACGCTTGAATTGTTTAATGCTGTGACAAGATCTCGCTGCTTCTTCTTCTTCTTTTTCTTCCTCAGGGGTCTGGAACAATATCGTGAAGAAAAATCTAACCCTCTTCTCGTTCCCTTCTAGCAATGCCTGAGTAGACTGGATTACTAGATTATCCTTTCTTGAAATCCTTTGAATTACTCCAATATCCACACAAGGTTGATGATACGTTTCAGGCTAGTGGCATTTTGTCGAAAAAATAGTATAGGGGAGTCAGAATTACGCATGACGTCCAAAAAAATTTCCATTATGCATTAATAATGATAGAACGACCTGGGGTGGGGGAGGGGGTGGTTCGAGATGGTAGTAACGAGTAAACTTTTGTCTTGCAGGTGGGTCATCTACTTTCAGTCAATTTGTGACACATGAAAAAAATTATAATCACACGAAATACACAAATGCGAAAAGCTTGAGGGTCCACCTATTGAGCTAGTTTATTAAAACACAATAAAGTATGTAACTATAGATCCAGACATTGAGCTAGAATGGTTTCAGCCCCCCCCCCTTTCTCCGCCAAATACTACCCTAGCTTCGAGGTCGATCAACGCATCGACTATAAATCAAATATTCCTCCTTGAGGACAATTGCGTAGGCAAAATCTGTTGGCAAGGAACCTGATTAATGGTATAATTCTCTTATTAGTCTTCTTCTTCTTCTTCTTTTTAGAAAGAATTGCGATTTGCAACGTTTTGCTGCCGATGCTCTGTGCACGTTGTTTTTTTATAATTTCCAATTACTTCGCGACATCAATGTTATTAATCTTTAATTCGCCAAGAACTAGTAGGCTAGTACTTGCGACTTTCTGACGCTATATTGCTAGATAAGCGTATTGATCTCTTCTTGAGCTGGAAAGTAGTGTAAATGCAGGGGTAAAAATAGGGGTGTTCAACCCACTCCCAGTATATTCATGTATAAACTCCCAGTTTATTCATTGAAATAGTTGGCAGTCGTTTTTATTTCTAAAATTTTAAGTGGTTAATATTGGTCCATGTATTCATTATCGAAGATAAAAGGTGAATCTTTAGTCAGCTGTATCAGTTAAAAAACCATTAGGTCCTACTAGATAAGCCACCAATTCTTTAGGGAATGTTCACCTCAGAACCCCTTCCCCTTTTTTAGTCGCCTTTTACGACACCCGAGGAGGTCTGGGCTGCCGGCCAATTCTTTGTTCCCCAGCTTGAAGGGCGTAAAATTAATCAAGGCTCTTTATCATATTTAGAAGTCACATAACCTAAAATCTCGCCTGCCGATTACGAGCGAGCCATTTTTCTTTTAAATTTTTGCTAATGCTTATAGCCTTATACGGACAAATTTGGGTATAGATTTAAAACTGAGAGTGATTATATCTTGGCGTTAGTTGGCAGGACTATTGAACATTCCGATTGCTTCGCATTGAGGAAGTTTGTTGTCATTGGCGATCGTAGACGTTCGTGAAACTGTAATTGTGCTTTCGAATGATTTTTTGTTATTACTACGAGACCCGATGAACAATTCAGATCATTTACCCATACAATAAGTATAAGTATACAGTAAAACATGAAATTACATGCAGCAAAAAATAGCGCACGAGCAATATACAATGGGCAGTCCCAAAGAACGCGAAAATTAAGAGCAGCTCAATTTCTGAGAGGCAAAACTGCCAAAAAAACATGCAACAAAAATATCATGCTTTACAGTATGCTTATACAGTGTTCTAGCAGCAATAATATTCAAGAGTGTTCTTTCTTCTCACTGATCTCTGTATGCCTAAATAGTATTCAATGCAAATAGAATGCAACTAGATTAATACCAAAACTTCTGTAAGGTATTCGATAATACATGAATGCTGTATGGTTAGTTACACGAGTGAACATTTGGACATTTTAACTGTTGTCGATATTTGTCATTAATTTGTTTTCACACTGCTTGACATTGCTTTTTTTTCATATTTAATCAATTTAAATTTAAAAGAAACCTGCACCGCTTTACGCAGATTTATGCATTTTTGTTGCTATTTTTCAACCGTTAAATAATCATTATATCTCGCAAATAAAATAAAATCACAGAAAATAATCATCGATCAATATTATACATAAACAAACTTTGTTTACAGACTTAACAAATAAAGATAAAACACTTGAATGACATAATTATATAACTCAATTATATTGTATTTTATTATTACATGTAATTATAATTGACATGACAATACACGGTCACAACACATTGTCATCTTTCCAAAAATAAATTTGAGGGATGAAATTGCCTAGACGTATCATCAAATTAATATTACTATCTCATAAAGTTGGCTAACCCACAAATGCGTAAAACAAATTGATCACTCTCATATACAACAGAGAACGACTAAAAGTAAACACGTTAGCCTCACAATCATGATGCTGCTAATAAAAAGAACAAAGAATAGTAATAATCAATAGTCAAAATGGTAGGCTACTAAGTACAAGTGTTACCAATAGTGCGGTGTTCATATATAAAAGGTAAATATCTTTCGCATAACATGGTTCTACACAAGTCCTTGTTACATGAGATTTGACAAAGATACAAAATACACCATTGCATCGCAAAAACAGTCAAACTACGCAACAGCAGCAGGGTCTAAGCTAGCTTCCATGCAATGCCAAAATAATTACGACACTAGCGCATCATTGGTTAAATCACTTTGTATTATAAAACACTAAAACAAATGTTGACATTGTAATAAAAACACCACTTCGCTTAACTCCACCTCAGTGACTGGCTCGAAGATCAATAATTAAACAAGAATATCAGACTATACGGTTAGATAATGGTGCTACAGCCGTGTTACATACGCAGATTGGTCGTGTACCGGTCCAGAAAATAACGTCTTCTAACTATCCTATCGGAGAGCAGAATAATAAATGGTCGGTGTATGCCATCACCTAATACCATCCATATTTACACAGCACCATACAAATTCTTATAAAAAAAATCCCGGATTCAGATCTTTTCAAACGAACAGGAAAAATACCACCGCAACGACCTTCTAAAAAATATGAATTTCTTGCCGTCGTAGGCTTCCTAACATCAATAAAATAATTTGCAGCAATCACGATGCATCAAAGTATACTTAATGAAAACAAAAAACCACTTAATCTTATCGATAAAAAATTCTAAATACTTAATCTGATGAATAACCGAGCCTCTCAAATTAACTCGGCGCAGTCGCGCAATAGAGCATTTAGGCAAATAAATTCATCTAAGCCAACAAGTTCAGGACTACCAGCATTGCAACCTGTTATTGTCAGCCTAAGCAATAAATGCCACTATTAACGCGTATAAAAAATGCATTGGTTATTTAGGTAGGAATATGTATGTTTATTAATGTTCAATTTGTCCACAGAGTGCCATTCAGTTCAGAAAGCCAAGATCAATAAAATGCGTTTAAATAATCATTTACTCGATACGGGAACAATTGCACAAGAC
Source organism: Chamaedrilus cognettii (assembly GCA_034695025.1). NCBI lineage: Eukaryota > Metazoa > Annelida > Clitellata > Enchytraeida > Enchytraeidae > Chamaedrilus > Chamaedrilus cognettii. The sequence goes on along the minus strand of JAQIWG010002442.1, from coordinate 9,998 downwards.
CCGAGCGGCAATTCAGCAGTACATAACATGCGCATTGAAAACCATAGAACCCGGACGGAAAAACATAAATCAGGAATGGGTTTAGACGACAATATCATATATTTTGCTTCGGCCAAAAACACTAGCTTGGCAGAAATTATTTAAATGCTGAATGCATTAAATATATTATAGAAATCAGAGAAGACAGGCATTATGCAGAATCTCAGCTCAACACCGAGGCAAGATAGCTAAAATATAAAATAAAATACACTGAGGTCCCCAAAAAATCAATACCTCACATGCTATCTATCTTCACTTCAACTTTTCTACTGCACTCCACCCTATTGGATGATCATATGCAGGGCTGACGAAACTATGTCCTAATGCATGTTTGGATTTATATAGGGACACTTTGAGCAAACACAATCTTGAACTACTACCCATCAATCTGTCACAAATTTTAGAACATTTGTAGATCAATCGTACTTTTTTCATAGCAATGCTCTTTCTATGAAACTGATGCTTTTTCATTATTTCTTTTAGTTAACATTGAACCTAACACGATGTTGATAGTTATATGCTCATAGCACATTGTATTTGACCGATATTTGACTATCAAGTTGTGCGCCGATAATTACATATTTATAAGGAATATTTATAACAATCTAAGACGCGCCAGTCGTCGGGTGAGCCATCGCTAAGAATCATGGATGTTGTTGAGGATGGACTGGGTGATGACTTGTCCGAAGATGAACGCCCCTACACCGAGAAATGCCCCGGTGGCCGTCAGCAGAGCGACGTGCTTGCACACGCACGACACGTCCAAGTAGTTGTCCGTCAACAGTCGTAGCAGGCACAAACCTGAACGAGATAAGTCAGCGGCTGATTGGTTCGAGTCTTTGGCCGTGATATATGCTACTATGACAGCTCAAACTTGGCTATACATGCATAGATGATAGGACTGCTATAGCCAGTGACTAATATTTCTGATACTTGATATCAGTTTGCTTTCCTTAGTTGTTTTGTTTTAATACTTTAATTTTAAAATTTATTATGGATCATCTGTTGTGAACCTCTTTAATAGCTCTTCACCAGCGAACACTTTCTTGATCCAAGAGCGAAAATAACACAAAAAAGAAACCAGAGCTCAAAGGGTTGATTTCTTTAAGCAGCTTTACTTTCATGATCCAGCAGAGAAAGAAAAAGAAAGAAAGAAACGAGCTCAAACAATTAATTTTTTGAAACACCTTTACTTTCTTAATCCAACACAAAGAAGAAAAAATAAAAAAGAATCAGAGCTCAACGGTTCATTTCATTAAACAGCCTTACTATCTTGAGCAGAAAAAATTAAATTAAATTTGAGCTCAAACAGCCCGAAGACAAACCAGGAAAAATGAAGATAAAGACGGCTGCAAGAGCGCCGAGGTAGGAGATGACCACGCCTATGTCGGGAATGAAGAGAGCGAGCGCGAGCGTGCTCACGAACCAGACAAGCGTCAGCATGACGCGCCGAGCGAGCTCATTGGCCGACAGCTCATCTAGTGACCGACCCCGCACCTCGGCCCACACGCTGTCCAGCGCGGCGCTGAGCAATAATATAAATAACTACTGGCACATAAACACAATGCAGATGAAAGTATTTAAATTAATTTTCTTCAGCAGAATGCTTTTCGTCTCTTGCCATCAATCTGCTACCTGCGCAATAGTTGCCAATCACTTTTTTGTCACCCACGATCTCGCGCGCCTCTAATTAGTCACAGCACCTCTTCGACAAAACCCGACTAAATCAACACAAAACTCACCGCCCGACGAACAGCAGCAGCGGATAGGTCGTGTACATCTTGAGCCCCATCGCTACCACGGCAACCAACACGTCTGGCGTCGGCGAATAGGAGAGCAGCACGTCGGCCTTGACCTTGTCGCCGAAGGTCAGATAGCCGAGCGCGCCGGTCAGCGTGTAGCAGAGGAAGCAGAGGAAGAGGGAGAGGACGATCGTTTTGGAGAAGTCGCGCAACGTTCGCGCCCGCGTGCAAGAGTATATGGGTACCATGCTGAGGTGACACTACGCGCACAAAACACAGCCCTGCTGACGTTAACAGCTAGCACAGTTAACGATTGCGGCTAATGTTATCCGAAAACAGTAGCAGCAAGGGGCTGTGGTATACTGGTCAAGGCATCGGACTGAGTCTTGAGACCTGGGTTCAAGTCCTGGCGCCGGCAACTATGTGCTGCGCATTATCTTTTCACCTTACATCAGATCAATTAATCATTGAAAATAAATTTTTTAACAAAATGCAATCTACACGATTTTAATAGACTAAATCACTGTCACAGTTCTAACAAAAAGAAACGCAATTAAATTTTTCTTCTGCTTTAATAGCGGCTCGCAAAAATACTTTAAAATATTACGAAAAATATTGCTTAAAGACGTCACAAGGAAGAAACTAAGAAACTTCACTAAAAATGTTCTCTATAACACAGCATACAATAAATAAATGAATATTCAGTGTACCTGATAGCCGAAGCAGAGAACGGGAACGACTGCAAATACGTTCGTCCATGTCTCTGGCCTGTAACATCAAACAATAGATACGCATTGATAAAATATATGTATCACTGATAAGACAAGTATTGATAAGATAAACATCAGTGAAAACGGTCGGTGTAACAGATATCAGTGATATCGGTGATGTGTGAGGTCAGTGGGTAACTTACGGAACTTGTTCAGGTACCAACTAAACTACAGTAGGCTATCTAGCCCGTCCCCGCTATGGTCATTAGACTATGAATAGGACAGAAAACCAACTAAATCACTATTATCTTCATTAGTACAACTCCAGCCTATCAAGCATCTGCATACAAAAAGCAATTCATAGTTTCATAACATTCATAGTTCACTAGTACACCAATTATTTTAAAAAACAGTCTAACCATCATCATCATCATATATGCTTTTCGTTCACTTTCTATGCTAGCACCGGTCAAAAGTTTGCGGCCACAAACACATGCCCTAACCCCATAAAGGTGCATTGAGAGAGGTGGGATTGTAGTTCGCCCGGGGAGCGCTGGGCTGCAAGTCAGTACTTTGTTCCCCGACTTGCTGGGGTTTTACAAGGTACGTTGGGATACTGATGGGCCTCGAGGGCGACGAAGCGATTAAGCATATGCATAAGCAATTAAGGACATGATGGTCCAGAGTCTGCGGGAGCCCTGTTGTACGCAAATCTAGTGGGAGATAAACGATTTAATTAACTATTGATAAGTAGTGCGAGGTCCGTTACCCGGTGCGCACGGGTCCAACACTGGCGCAGTCCACTCCCACAAAGTACTTGACGACGATGAGCGCCACGCAGTATAACACGGCCAGCACTCCGACCGCACTGCACCGCACACAGCAACAAGATCTCATGAGCGTCACGCAGCACAACACGGCCAGCACTCCCACCGCACGGCACCGCACACAGCAACAAGATCTCACGAATAACTTCATTATTTGCATAGACTTGATTCCTCTCCTCCAATGTCTAGTTCGGCCTTTTGCCTCTTACATCAATCATTGTATTACACTGATGGTATACACCATCAACTTTACAGACACTGATGGACAAAAAATGTGATGGACGAATATGAAACATAAAATTAATCAAGGACGCATACAACAAGCATACAAAATTACAATGCAAAACACGCGTCACTGGACACATACACCGGTGCAATGCACGACTTATTTTTACTTATTTAAAAAAAATTGGTTATAACGTAACGAACGTATTGTCATAATACTGTAATTCTGACCCAAAGCAGTCCTCTATTTGTAGTCCTCAAAAAATGGTAAAAATTGATATTCTAAGCACGTTCTAAACTTAATATATCTCTAACTTGAGAGCATCATGATTTTATAAGTCTCAAAAAAGTGACAAGAAAGTTTTTGAATAGCCGAGCATGATGTTCTGTTGCAATCGCATGCAAAGTATTCGAGGAATTAACCTCGGACTAATTAGTGATTGTAATATAATGAAGATCAATCAAATGGTAATACAACGAGAAAAATACAAATCACTGGACAATCTGTGTGAAGAAATAATACTCAACAGGAAGTACTTTCCACACCTCACATATTTGAGAAAATCGACGCGACGCGAGAAACAGATTGGCAGGATGAAGACAACAGAAGTCGACGCTATCGTAAACTTGCGATTCATGTACCACTTCTCGTAGAAACCGTCTCCATACGCAAACGATAAAACTGCAATGTAAAACATGCACACAATATCATAACAGAAGTACTCATGGCTATATTCCGACAAAAAAGATAATACCAAAAAATTAGCAAAGCATCATGTGAATAAATTAGTAAAGCATCATGTGAATAAATCATTAAAACAACTATTCGGAATTTCAAATGTTGAAATGAGCGCCGAGGGACCTTCGAAAAAATGCAACAAAATCACTTTTTAAATTTACGTCATATTTCTCGCTTTTGAGATACTCCGCATACATTTATTTAATTTATCGCATATTTCTGCATATTATTTTATTTTATTCAAGTGAAACAGTTTGGCACAGTGAAAATCATTTCTTAGCGAGTCATGCAAGTAAGTACGATTCTACTGATATATTACTAAATTTATTCTTCAAACACAGTACTTGTTGGTTAAATTCGTAGAAAGATTCATACTGAAAAAGGAGGCAGGAAAAGCCAACACATACATTTGTCCCACTGGTCCCCAATGACGATGAAGAACGTGATGCACGCGCCAAACGAGTAGAGCGCAATGAACACCGAACAGAGAACACGCGCGTGTCGGCCGCAGAACGCGTAGACTACGTCCTGATAGGTGGCGCTAGCGTGCGTCTCTGCGCAGTACGTCAGACACACCATCGACCCGGCCACAAACAGCGCCAGCACCTACGGAAAGCAAAACAAAAAAATGGAAAAATGCATAAAGAACATATCTACTATTTACAAGCTTGTCCCGTTTATTACTGGGCTACTGTCATTACTAGGTTAGTGTGATAATAAAGATGCTTAAATGATCACATGACGCAGCTAAATAGCTAGAACTTGATTTCTCTGTTTTTTGCATGGCCTATGTTGCTGATCTTTATTCTTATAAAGTTGTTGTTTGTTATCAACTTATTTGTTTCAGAAGTACAGCTATCATTTTGGTCAATATTAATGAATATAAAATAAAGATATTTTGTGAAAACAACTGCCAAATAAAAATAAAAATAAAATCAGGGAATGTTGCCAAATTAACCAAGTGCTGATACGCACAGGCTATAATTTTTAAATTTCAATGCGCATTTAGAAATCACATCGCGTACAGCATGGATTAAAACAATTGAAAATGGTGACAGGAGCAATTCAACAAATAAATAAATAAATTATTCAACACAATTAAGAAGCTACGGATATTCAAAACAAGTCATCTGTATAATTATTTGTAACAATCTCATATAACAGCTACAGCGCTGTTGTGCGTAGAATAAATTGGAACAATTTCCAAAGCTTGCAATAAATTAATATAATTTATAAATGTATATCGCAGGAAGTGGAATCTAGAAAAAGCTCATGCACATACGACTTGAACGGTGATAGCAACGGCCAAGCCTCCAGAGAGATGATAGGCTGCAGGGAAGTTTAGAAGTCCGGCACCCAACGCGGCATTGACTAGAAGGAATACCGACGCATACCACGATGATCCAGCTGAAAGAAAAATATTGGTACCAGAGTGATACATAACATTCAAAACAAACTATAATATACATGGCAATTTTAGCCAAATCTCAAGTTTTATTCTCATTAAAAGAGATTCAAAATTTTCATGAAAGTTGACACCTAGAAATAAATTTGTCAATTTCAATTACAACCGGAAGTAATATATGATGATTAATAACACTAATATTATGGATTGTCATAAAATTGTCATATAATAATCATATGATAGTAAATAATTATAATGTCACATTTTTGCGCAGAAAAATTCATATATCGTAGTCGATGTCAAATTCGCAAACAAAATATATAAACACAAAATTCACGCATCCACAAAGAATATTTTATAATCGGACATTCTAGCTGCTCCAAAACCTCAATCGGCCTTAATCGTAAAACTTCTTGTCCTGACCTATAGTCGCGCTGGCGTCCGCTCGGCTGGTGAAAACCCTGACAAAAGTTCTGTCACCAGGGGGCAGCAGGTGGGTGGTCTCCACGGCGTCCCCCTCAGCCTGTATGGATGGCCCGAGGGACACGACGCTCGCGTCACTGAAGTCACTCAACGCGGGGGACGCACGACCAGAAGCGCGGCCTGCTGCCATGACACCGGCGGAGAGGGAGCGGTCAGCTGCCATACCGGTAGGGAGGGGAACGAGCGACAATAAATTACAATTCTACTGCAAGTGGGATTGTTCGCAAAGTGTTAAGAGTATTCAACCGACATGCATAAAATAAAATGGTAACTTGCAGCATCATTACTTGTCTTACCTGTCTTAGGATTCAATGCGAAGAGCTAGGACTGTGGACACCTGATTTTGAGACACAATCAACATTTGACAAAACGCTAGTTACTGTTCTCATCTGTCATTGAGGTCAAGGTCCTAAAATCAATCGAACTAAAGTATTAGTTAAAGGCCTAACAGTTGACTAAAATATAGTTGTAAAAAGGGGAGTAAAGGATTAAAATTTGAGTGAAAAAAGGATCTTAAATCAACTTCAGATCGAAAATTATCCGGAGACAAATTGATATTATCAATACGGTACCGCGAGTGTTGTGCTAGACTGCAAAAATTGTGACAAGAGTACCGGTAGAAAGAAGTCGTGCTTGTATTTCTTTTTGTAGTTTAGGGATCGTGCGTAGCACAACGACTATATACAGTCCGGTTCTGTGCAAGGGAGCCCGCACAGAACCGCTCCTCCTTTCAAGTCGTGCGTCACCACAGTCGAGGGCTACTATAAGGGGATAGAGACCTGCCAGGTGCTCTCTGTTCAGTCAGCTGATCGACTCAACAAACAAATCAATATTTAAAATTCGATCAAGCTAGCAAGTTAAGCAAAATATCAAAAAACCAAATAGCATAACAAAATCAGAGCAGATTACCTAGGAAAGAATTGTATACTGCTGCGCATATAGGTAAATATATTAATTTCGTGGATTTTAAATTAATTATTTGCTAATTTATACCCTGAAATAATAGAGAATAATTAAAGATAAACATCCGGTAGTGTTGCTAATTTTCCAGTGCCAGTATTGTACTAAACGCTGAAAACGTTTGTTTTTTGCCTAAAATAATATCTTATTTATCTTCAACAAGAAAACTAGCGAGCGCGGGGGCTGCTGACGAAAATTCCTAAGCTCCCCAAAAATAAAACGATGTAAAAAACATTAATTTTTCATACAATTGTCGTATTATCGTACATTTGGCAACGCTGGCACAGCACGTTTAGTGTGCGACCCAAGATCAAGCGTCCACATCGTCGCCAAATGAAGACTCATTTAACAAAAAATCCCTCAATATATGCCTTTAAAAACTGCGTTTTGAGCACAGCATATTCAGTGTGCGACGCACGATCAAGGTTACTGCCTGCTATGCTGCACGCAAAGTGTGAGTAACCAGGCATTATCTCAGCAAAAATTCTACAATTTTAATCCAAAGTATTAAAACTGAAATTCGTACCTTTCGCAGACATGATTGTATCATCAGCAAATGGGTTCGACGTGGCTCCGACAACCTTATCTCGATTCATGCACGATCTTATGAAATAAATCTTTAGAAATTAGATCTAAATTTCACAGTTTGTGCCGGAATGCGACGTAGGTTTTCAGTATTCAGGCTCGATTTGGTAGTTGAAAACCTGGTATTAAGCGAGCATTTAATCCTAGCATTTTAATTCAAATTATGAAGCCTATATTCGTACCTTTCGGAAGGATGCTTGTATCATCAGCAAATGGCTGCGACCTACGGCTCAGACAACCTTATATTGTATAAACGGCCCGGTTAGAGCCATCCAAGGGTTGGAAGTCTGAGCCGCAGTACGAGCCGAGTCGACCACCTGCAATCACGCGCAACCTGATCAATTTTATTTCAAGGTTGTAAGGTATTGAAAACAGCTCTAGTCCTAGTATATAAACGTTCAAAATAAATATTCAGTAAGTTTTTATTCAGACAATCAGTTTGAAGTAGATATTCGCTAAATCACGAGGTCGCATATTACGAACAGAAAACCATTAATTCAGGACTATAATTATGAAAGAAATCTTAATATTAGATCTTAATCTAAGTTTGGGTCGGAATACAACAGATGCCCCTAGAGTTTTTCAGTATTATAGCTCAGTTTGATAGCTGAGAACCATTAAATAAAACATTCTGGCCTTTTAATGAAAGATATTGAACTTAAATTCTTACCTTTTGAAAACGTGCGAGTTTCATCAGCAAACATGTAGCTTCGACTTGGCTCAGACAACCTCATCTTGTTTAAATGGCCCAGTTAGAGCATCCAAGCGTTGGAAGTCTGAGCCAAGTCCTAGGAAAGTCACCTGAAATTAAAGCGTGAAGTCATAAATTTTTGCGCAAGATAGAAATATATTTTAAAGGGCTTTGGAGCGGTAAGCTTATGTTGTAGCAAACGGTCGACAGATAAAATGAGGATTTTGTTAATACCATCAATAGCCTACGCTTTCAATGCAGATGTTCGCCAAATACCGTTGTTGTATATTTACAGAAAGGCTATAATATTAGTGTAGGCTTCGTAAACCATAAACAAAAATCAAAAAATATTTTAGATTTACATCTCAGTTTCGGTCGGAAATAGGTGTCTAGTTTTTCAGTATTAATGCTCAATCTGCTAGCTAAAACCAGGCGTAATCCCAGATATCCAGCAAATATCCGATATTTTTACTCCAAAGCACTAAACTGAAATTCAAATTTAATTAAAACTGAAATTTTCGGAAAAATTTCCTCAAAATATGCTTTAAAAACTGTTTTTGACCACTGCACGTTCAGTGCGCGACGCAACATCAAGCGTCTACATCGTCGCCAATTGAACAGAGCAATTTTTGAAAAAATCCGTCAAAAATACTTCTTTAAAAACTGTTCTTTTTCGTTTGATAATCAGCCTGCAATCGAACTATGTCAGACACCGCGCATGGATCATAGCGGAGGGGGGGGGGGGGGTCGGGGGGGAGGGGGGGGGGGGGGGGGGGGGGGGGGGGGGCCCGGGAGCATAGGTGACAGTCGTTACGGGATAACCTATATTTGAAGGTTTGCTGCAACTGCTCAATTTATTTTCAATCGTTTCTCAATGCACTGCCGCTGCTCTACAAGCGACCAGCGCCATGTTCGGAGGTGTGTGCAATGACGACGTGACGATGACGGACACGCTGTGCACTAGTGCACCGTGCGTGTGTCATGATGGCACAGCCTATACGCCTCGTAGCTTTACTGTTACGGCTGCGCGTTTTAGTTCTAGCAGCAACACAATTATTTTAATCCAGAGCGGATCAATAATAGTTAGCCTATGAAAGACAGCCATAAATATGGGCCTGCAATGTCATGTCAATAGTATCGAAAACGAACGCAGAACTTTACGCTTGCCTGTGACCCGGAGGCGATGTGACAAGTCAGAATGACGAGAGCCGTTTAGTGACATTCCTGTTCCGTTTCTGCCGCCGGATTCTCGATGTCTGCTTTCCGCTAGCTAGCCTAGCGTACGTAGTGTGCGCACAGCCTTACGCAGCGCTGTGTGGCTAGTATACAACCTGTCGCCTCAGTTGTCGCCGCTCGAATGAAGCCGAGCTGAATACAGCCAAGCCTCTCGCGGCGCGTCAATCCCCTGTCTGTCTGTCTGTCTGTCTGCCCTCTATCATGCAACGGCGGAGCTAGGCCATCACGTGATCAGACACGGAAATTAGCGTAGCGGAATAGCTATGTATGCACCTATACATAGCTATGTATGCACCTATACATAGCTATGTATGCACCTATACATAGCTATGTATGCACCTATACATAGCTATGTA
>JAQIWG010002441.1:0-20397 GCA_034695025.1 Chamaedrilus cognettii | reverse complement strand
ATTGGCACGGGATTAGCAGCTAGCGACACATGTGTGTTTAATTGGTTGGCATCAAGAAGGCTTTCGATCGTAAAAATCCAGCTCCAGCCGTCCTCACCAAGACAAAAGCGTCTAAATCTGTGTGAAAACATGGACATGACAGAATAGATGGAAAAATATATTAGATTAGTTATGTCTCATGATTAGACTTAATCGAAGATTTAGGCTTTAATGCAGATTTTGCGCTAAAAACTGATGCAGCGATGGTTTATACACTAGAACAATTAATAGTTTCAAAATTATTCTTTACTCACTTAAGCAGTAGACAAGATTGACGATCTTGGCATCGAGAAAGGAGAGGCCAGTTCGCTGTCCCATCGAGTCAGTGTATGATGCGTTGAAGGGCACTATCGTCTGATCTCCATTGATAGACCCAGCCTGGAGAACGGGCGCAAAATTTATAAAAAACACAGAATGCAAAATGCAGAATAGGACTACAAAATACAGCATCAATACAAAATAATAGAATACACAGTAGAACTACTACATCACAACGAGGCGCTGTGGTGTAGTGGCCAAGGCGTCGGACGAAGAGTCCAGAAACCTGGTTCAAGTCCCCACGCCGGCAACTATGAAACCATGCGTTACAGGTCCTTCTGCAAGGTTGCTAAACACACGTGTCGCTAGCTGCTAACCCTATGCTAGATAATTTTAATTTGGGTGGCGATAGGAAGGGCATCCGACTGCAAAAACCCTGCTCAAGCAGTCCTCATCAGGGCTCAAACGTCTAACCTGCGTGAAAACATAAACATTGACACAAATGATGTCAAAAGGGTGGGTAGTCTAAGGTTCAACACCAGGGGCCTCATTCACAAATATTTCTTAAGATTTTCTTAAATTTAATCCTTAGTGAAATTTAAAGCAAATAAAATCCATTCGCCGACCGTTGTGACGTCATCATTCGGTTTGCACATGACAGTTCAGAGTTCCAAATAAAAAAAGATAAGATTTTCCTAAGATTCTCATAAGAGAAACAAAATTTTCATCAGATCGCTTCCTGAACTAGGCCCCAGGGCAACACTGAAATATATAACACGCTTACTTACAATGGACGAGTAGGCCATGACGGACCCGTAGTCGTAGGGCAGCCCGAGCGCCATGGTCTGGTGGACCCAGAACTGACTGGCTACGCTAGGGTCGACGTTCTGCATGTTGATCGCCACGTACTGGTCCCTGTCGGACCTCTGCTGCTCGTGCCACAGGCCCAACGCGTGGCCTATCTCGTGAACCGGCGTGCCAAACTGGAGGGAAAGCAATAATCTGCAGCTATATTAATAAAAATAAGAAATCTGACATGTCGATGAAAACTTACACTATGAAATGCATGCCCACCTTCAAATTTTTTATTTTATTTATCAAAATTGCATTTTTCGGGAATAAGCGCTTTAATTTCCTGCCAAAACTATTTTAAGACAAAGGAGTATTACCATTCGCCACTTGACCACTTCACCACAGCGCCTCGCTGTGATAATAACACTGGAGAAACTAATGCAAAAATTGAGGGCAGCTAAAATTCAGAGAGGCAAAACCACAAAAATTTCGTGCAACACAAATTTAATGAATTTTTGCATTAAGTGGACTCAGTTAACGCCTAGAACTGCAAATGGAGCAGCGTTACTCACCTCCTCCAAGCAAGGCGAGGCCAGGTTTATTTGCTGCACAGAGTTTGAAATTCGACCTACGAAGGAATAGCATCTGGAAGATACAACAACATCAAAGGATGATCGTATTTAGAAAATTTACGCCAACTTCAAACTATGTTCAGTGCTTTCAAATTGTGTTCAGTGCTTATATATCCAACGAAACATTTTAAAATTATTGATTAATATTCAGATTACTGTATATAGCGAAAATTTTAGCAAATTTTAAGCAAAAAAGTGTGTAAGTGTTCAATTCTACCAGAGAGAAGAGAGAGATTAATGTCAAGGCGTTGTGAAATAGTAGCAATACACACAGAGTCAACAAAAAAATTACCTTACCTCACGGATAATTACAAAAATTATAACTGCGTATTTTCTCCCAGAAGAGAGTTTTACTTTCCCGTGTAGAACTCGCGACCGGGGGGGAGGTAATGACTGAGATTTTTATATCTGGTGCAGCACTGCTAATTTACAAACGGTGGTAGAAGTTGTGCGGTGCAGTGCGAAAGTCCTTGGTGATGCTTTCTGATGGGTCACTCAAAGAATTTGAACAACTATAAACCTAGAAAGAAACTCATATCCAAGCTGGACGGCACACAAAAAGGGGATTGTCAGAGGCACCGCAATGGCGGAATTAATTTTAAGTTATGCTGCCATTGGCTACAAAAACTAGCAGGATCAGCTTGATTCTAGACAGCCAATAAGCTCACCTAATAGCCTATGCTATCATTTTGGTGCCTCATGACAATCCCATAGTTTGATGTAGTGCGCACCAGCAGCTACATTGCTGGAGTAGCCGTTCAAGGTGTGAAGTAGTCTAAATTCTTTGGGACTACCCTGTACGAAGCTAAAGATGTACCCTAGTGGTTGATTGGTGAAGATGAGAGACGACTGGGGAATGTTGGTGCCAGTAGGAACTTCAAAGAACCGAATGCAAGTGTTCGCCTCCCAGTGCCGAATTGCGCCTCGTATGATCTCCTGCTCACTCGGGCCTAACAAAGAACCGAAAGAAGAAAATAGCATTGAATAGCCCAACTACGAATCGGAGCTGTTACAGGCTCTCCAGAAGGCTGCTAAACATGGAATTGTCGCTTGCAGCTAACCACCCTGCCAAATTTAATATTCTGGCTGGAGACAGAAGGGGCATCCGGTCGTAGAAACACAGCTTCAACAAAAAAGTTTAACCTGCGTTAACAAGGCATCAGAACGGATGTTAAAAACGATGATCTAAAAAAAAATTATTATGATAACAACAATTACAACACCAATTCCTGCATGATGCGCGGTACAAATAGAACAAACATTACACACAGTGTTACACACACAAAATCATTTTGGTTTATGCATACGCCTAATGCATACAAAATTTGCTGTACTAATAGCGTTTTCAGGTACAGGATACAGAGTGCAGATAAATTATTGACTTCAGATCTGCTTCAACGGAAGTTTGCTCGTACAACGTCACGCGGGTTCACTCTTTTCAGAAACGGCACAGAAAGTATTTACAGCAGAACTCCCGAGTGCACTACAGGCAATTAAACGCCTACAGGTACTCCAACACTATGCAGTTGATTATTGAGACATAAACTTGCTAAAATAAAGTTATTGCTGTCTTATACAGAAATCAGTTGCAGCAATCTTACGAGTAAATGCAGCATAGGTGTAAATTACTTTACGATGCTATAGGTATCCGGCCTTGAGAGTGCTCAGTGTTCAGTAATCCTATTCAAGATCTGTCGTGACCATACGCAATTCTGAAGAAAGTCAAATTTGTGAGTGAATTAAGTTACTGTGATGATTCAGCTTGCTTTTATCAAATCTGTTTAAACCAGACCTCGACTGCAAAAGTTTCTCAGTATCAAGGCGATCGTTGTAGTCCACATGACAGCATTACAAGATGTAATTCAGCAAGGCCTTGGCCGTATTTATACAGCCTGAACCAGTAAAAATACAGGGCATTTGTGTGCAAGCATGTATGGAAATGCACTGAGGGTATTAGAAGCGTCGGCAAATATTATAGTGGATAGTTGAAAGAAGGATAATCCCTTGGAATTGAGTAACGTTTCGACTACAGATTCGTGTGTTCTATGCAACAATGTACAATGCATCAACATGTCTAATCTCAACACCACAGATATGTATTTTAGTAGCCCACTGATCAAGCAAAGAACCATATTTTCTCTTGCCTCCTATTAATCACCCGGGGAGCTCCGGGTTGCAAACAATTCTTTACTTGGCCTTCCCGTTACATTTTCCATTACTGTCCGTTACATATTATCAGAGCGGTATACAAATGTAAAGCGTGCACTCCCTGACAAGGGAACTCACGGTGTCCGCCGTCGAACGTGTAGAATATCGGGTTTGTCCACTGCATGGAGGGCAGGATGCTGAAGTCCTCTATGCTCCTCCTCTCTCGTTGGGAGGCGCCGCTGTTTACTGTGGAGTGTTCTTGGGATGAACTAACTTCGGCAGTAGTATCTGCGAGCATAAATAAATAGACAATTAGCTATCTTCTTTTCTCATGCGCATCATCATCATCGTTGACGTTTTACGTCCACTTTTCCGTGCTAGCACAGGTTGGACGTTTGACGTTTCCCACGATGAGACTCCCACGACAGCTCCCCGTTCTTTGCCATCCTCTTTATTCATGACTCGCTCCTCCATATCGCAGTCTACTCCAGTGCATTGCGAGCAAAAATTATTAAGCTAATCCCATATATAACTTGACCTGATGCTAATTTCACGTGGCATTTCTATCGTGGAGGAGTTAAATTTAGGTCTTCAACGCGTCTCTGAGTCAAATGGCATAGGACAACGACAAAAAATCGTCCTAAAGGATGGAGTGTAGTACGGTTGAGTTAAATAAGTTGAAGAGTTGAAGTGTCCTTGTTCTGCAACGATCAAGCGCAAGTTTACGTTGTTTAGTTGAAGTATAATTCTTCTTCATTCACGCTGGGCACTTATTTCAGTTATTATTTTGCATAATAGGTCTAAATTTCATATTCGCAGTCGGGTATGACAATTTTTTCCCTCAATGGTTTGCATAGATATCTAAAACCCCTTCAAGCACAAGAATGCGGCTTGACAGATTTTGTGATCGCAACGACGTGACAACAAGTCAGTGTTGTGTTGTCATTATGATCTACAAAATGCGGATTCGGGTCAATGCGAAATTGTCACTGTAATTTTGACGATGTTTTGTAACGTCTCGTAATGTTTTGTAATGTCTACGTCGATTTAATATTTTATTTCTATTGTAGGCCTACAGAGAATTGATTTGAATTTGAAAGAAGAACCTACAATGGAATAACCATGAACTTTTCAATCAATGCCGTATTTGAATACTTCGATGCTTTTTCAAGTTGTCTAACGATATTTATGGAAAATAATTTAAATCAAAAAGCGGACCGATAATAGCGCTATAAGATATTATCATATTATATCACAGCCAAGATCTATTTTATTCACCACTTTGCTAGTTCCCTCCGCATTACGGCACAAAAAGCGCTAATAAGCATGAAACTACCGCCATCTTAGGAATGCATTTTGAATAAACGACCGGTAAACTGATTAACGGGTAAATATCACCAATGTAGATGCCAAAATGTGACGTCACCGATGATCGCGTGCAGTTGACGCAGCGTGTAGAGGGCGCCAGTACAGTCCGAGGGTCGAATGGAAGGCCGCAAAGACGCGTTCCCCATTGGTCCTTGAATCAGTGAACTAGGCAAGTCCTAGACGCGAGAAAAGCCTTTGCGATATGACAATCTATATTGACGAAATAGGCCTATACAAGCAAAAATGTTTTTTTATTGCAGCATAACAATAATAATAATAAATACACAGGCTAATTTACTATAGCGCCATGACAAGTCAAAGACTTGCTACGGCGCTTTACAGTCCGAGCAATTTAGACAAACAAGTGACCAGTAATATCGACACCAGCAACGCCAAGAATAATTTGATCTAGCAAATAGTGCAGTCTTCAGGCTACACATAATCTTGTGTTGTAGGCCATGGGTCTATGGGATATGGGTTAAAGTATTTGTATATATCTCTTTATTGCACCACGAAGGCAGTGAAACAAATATAACAAACATAACAAACGAGCAGAATTATAAAGGCGAGAAGTGTGCAAGTGAAGCGCTGTGGCCGAGTTGTCTAATTCGCGGACTTCGGATTGCGAGTATGGCAGAGAGTCGGTTCGAACCCCGGCCACGGCAAAAGATTTCGAGACACTTTCTGCACCCTTGTCAAAGGTGCTTAATTTCGTCAGCCCTGCAAATAACCATCCATCAGGGTGGAGTGCAGTAGAGAAGTTAAAGAAGTGTGCAAGTTAATACGGATGTGCGTGCGTAATGAAACTATACTCGGCAAGAGACATCTTCATGTTGGGGAGATCCTCTTGTCTCTGAAATTAGAGTTTAGAAATGACCATTACATACTACTCAACGCCGTTTACAATTTTATAATGCGCTAAAGGCGCTATACATTATCATTAAGCGGGCATAATACCTGCGCTATACAGCATGTCTAATTAATTTTTAAACGTTTATCTTGCTTGCACTCGACCGTCATCAAATTTATTTTCGTAATAAAACCAACAGAACATTAATTTTGTCATTGTGTGTCTTTCAACGCCTCGATGAGCGTTATGTCACTATCACTTAATAGCGACTTGATCTTGTTACGACTTATTCAGTCGTTCACAATGCCGTGTAGACTGCTGAAGATTTAAAAATGAACAGACATGTCTACGCGTCCGAACACAAATCACTTAAATCAGACTCGCTGCAAAAAGTACCTTGTCTAGAATTTAGAACTAACCGCAAAAAGCAGCTCGTCAAAAATTGACAACTCACTCAACAAACCTCCTTTTTTGTCATCAATTCTGTGAATGTCAGTGATTTAACTACTGTAAAACATGAAATTTTCGCGTGCATCTAATTTAGCCGAATTTCGCGAATTTGCTAAATTACATGTGTTAAAATTAAGCTGCAGAAGAATGGGCGGGCGGTCCCCAAAAAACGCAAAATTAAGTGCAGCTAAATTTCTGAGAGGTAAAATTGCCAAAATGACATGTAGCAAAATGTCATGTTTTACTGTATTAACCCACACCAGCAGCTCTTCATCGTATCAAATATTCAAATAATTCAAATACAATCTACCGAAGAGAGCAAGCCACTTTTTTTCTGAATGATCGCCATCACTGCGTCCCACTCCTCGTACAGTCCATGAGTCCTCATAAATTCCTCCCTCGTCCCGTTCACCGGCTGCCAGAGCTTCCCCGCCGATGACTGGCGGGTCCCCCTTCGCCTTGCCGCCGCCCCCCGACGCAGGCGGGACCGAGTGAGGCGTGTGGCCGGAGGGCGAGGGGCAGGCGGAACGGGCCCCCCATAGGGGCTCGGTGGATTTTGCAGCGAAGGGTCTACGATGGTTGGTTCGGGGCGAGTGGTTCTCGGAACAGTGTGGTTGTTAGACTCAGCGGGTGGTGGTACAATGTGTCGCGCCTGAAAAGCGGTTCAAGCAGCGTGAATTAGAAGCGTTAGAAATAGAAAGTCGTTTAAATCAGCCGCCTCTTTGGTGACAGTAATTATGGTGAGTTAGGAAAGTTCTAGGATCGTGTGTAGTAACAACGATCAATACAGTCTGGTTCAGTGCCTCGGGGCCATACATGCCCAGAATCGCTCTCCCTTCTGTAGCTTTTTACGACTCACTCGGGGAGTTCTGGGATGCAAACCGTGCTATTCTTTGTCCCCCGGCTTGCAGGAGGAATCAGCCTCTTTCACCCCTTGGCTTTCTTATGGATTACCACCCACAATAAATCTGATGGACTACCACCACCCACAGGACTGAGGCTTCATAACAATTATATGAACTATTTGTATGATGTGGACCTATAGAAGCATCCATGGTCCTGAACTGAAAAATGTACAGCTATTCGATTGCTCTGTTTTGTGGCACCACTGAGTGCAATATGGCAGCCGTCGGTGTTTTTTGCTTAAATATTAAAAGCTTCGGATGTATGCTTTATAAAATTGCAATAACCGTGCGTGATTCGAATCGCTTCGGTTCAACGCCTCTAGCGTTGACCTAGGACTTCTGTTTCTTGTTACGGCGCGCGTCGATAGACGTAGGACCTACGGCGTATAGAGTTGCATTGGTTCCTTTAGGTTTAAAAAAAGAAAGAAATATGACCGTCTTATGTCGCGACTCGTGATAGGCCCAGCTACAATGTATAGCCTAGAGGCGTATAAGCCTAGTCTGCTAGTTTGTCCTGGTTGACAACTGCATCTGTAAAACAGTTCGACAAAATACTTACTGGGGTGAATGGACCTTTTATGTAATAGCAACATTTGCATGCGGTCCCCTCGGGTTTAATGGTGCCCAATTATTATTATATCATCAAGCAGCCGGTGCTATTAGTTCCTTTACGGTGTGCAACAGTATACCGGTCTGCGTGATGAAAATTAGCCAAGCACGCTAATACACGTAGGATCGCTAGTAGAAATGCATTTATAAACCCAATTTTAGACCGCTAACCACTCGCGGCGTATAATCTCGTGGGATAAAACGTAATGGCTCGGTACGGTACAATGAAATACTGACATTTTATGCGTTTTGCGGAATGATTTATATCATTGCGAGGGTTACAAAGGTATTCCACTTTAATACAACCCAACGGCTGCGTTAAGGCTACGGTGTGCAGACATGCCTGCGCATTTTTGGATCTCTTACGCTGAAAAAAAGAATGACAGCAAATGGCTGCTGTTAAAAAATGTCACTGGAAGGTACTGGTACTAGCACCAGTAGAGGCTACAAGTCGGGCAGCAAAACCAAATAGTCTTGAAGAGCGGCCGTCTACGGCTCCATTGTAAATAGATATTATCGCGAGTTCATCAACCAAAAAAAAATCCTAATGCAAATTATAGTCTTTCAATCTAATATTAATATTATTATAAACAACTGGCATTATAAATGACAGTATTATTTAAAAAAACTTTTACCCTTGTGCCTACACTTAGTAGCGTTGCCAGGGTAGAATATTGGAAGACGTCCATTACAATTTTAAGGTGGGACGCGACTCCAACACATTTAAGGGACACATTATTTCGTTGTATAGGCGCCTAACAGGCTGCCACACGTGCTACGGACACTCCGTCTATCTTTGCGCGTTTACCTCACTCCTAGCAAGCGGACAGCGTTGAAACTTCTGGATATTCTATATTATAGGTCCAGGCACACAGTTATGTTAGTTTTTAGCCCTTAATCCGTAGAGTTTTAATCTATCATAGATCATTCATTTACTGCAATCATTTCGTCTGACCGTACTTCGTTTCAACGTCGTTCGGACTGACTTATCTATTACGGTTCTATTATTTTTCTTCCTCACCATTGTTATTATGTGTACCGGGGTGCGGTTTGTCAACCTGTTTGCAAATAAACGAATATATATATATATACATCTAACCGTCTATAGGCCCTACCTACATTTTAAGTTAACTTTGACGCCCCGTTTCCTTCTCTATTCCGACGCGTTGAAAAAATGCCCGTCTTCGAGCTTGAAAAGTCAAAAACGCGGATCGCAGTTGATAAATTCGCGAACGTTAATTTTAGCTTTTTTCTAAATACCCCGTTTGTCTACGAAAAAAGTATGGATCTTATTAATGCGCGTGTCATCCTGACCGTCTAGGCCACTATACGTATGATTCGAGCGATACTTTATGACAGATGTCGTGTCAAAATAAACGACACACTGGTTTCATTGTCCCAGTAAAACGAAGTTAACTAAGTCGGCTACAAAATCCACCGCCGCCATCGATATCCAGTTTTAACATTAATTTATTACGATGCATAGTTTGAGCAAACGCGTTTTTTATAGCCGCAGGCCTACAATAAGTAATTCTTCGCCGTACGGCCTACGTCCTATTTAGCGTACTAAGTTTTTTTGATCGAAGTGGAGATTTGAACGAGATTGCAGAGTCGTCGTGCATTGGCTGTTCTTGTGCCATAAATTGACGAAATATAGGCCTAACGGTCGAAGTAGTAATTAATTATATAGCCCAGATTGAGACAACAATCGTGTACGCGCAGGCCTAGCAATGAGACACGACAACGGCGTTTTAACAGCAAATGTGAAAAACTTGTGCAAGACAAGTAGACAAGACTTAGTTTATGAGCCTTTGTGCTACACACGGTCTCTAAACTACAAAAAACAAACTAAAGACACGAAATCCACACCGTGACCACACGCAAACTGAGGTGAAATCGTATTCTTCATCGTCAGCGCCCCGCACTCACTCAAAGTATGATACGACATTGATTAACTTTGTTCGAAGTGTATAGGCTTTAAGATTTGCGGTGAGACGGAAATAGGTGGAGGCCCGTATAATAGAACAGAGAATGGATTGTTACAGTAGCGAAGGCCACGAGCGGAGATTAAATACGAAATACGTGCGATATTGGCGAGAAGGTGTCTTGCTTGTCTAGCATGATATTTTAACGCTTTTATATCATTAATGCTGATTTGTCGGAGACTCGTAGTAGACCTACAGTTCTTTTCGTATTAAACTGCTCTTATGACTAAGAGGATTGTATCAAAGCACGAAGAGAGCCTGCAATCTTAGACCTACTCTGCGCTTGCTCCGCATTTCAATTTGAATTTTATTAATGTAATAAACAGTTGAAAGACGACAGAATGTTAGAACTGCAGGCACGTGTAACCATTGTAGACTATCTGTTCGCGACTCATGTTTCGTTAGAGCTATTATGCCTAGGCCTACTTCTACTCGTATGTCCATCACTGCGATTGATGCATAGCCTTGTGGTCAAATTGCAAAGATTTTGGAAGTTAACAAACGCGTATACAACGAAAGATTTATAGCATTATTCGAATTGTTTACACGCATTATTGCTGGTCGCGCGCCAACGGCAAGCCGTTAGATCATATTAGAGCGACGATGATTATTATTTTTACGAAATAAGTGACTAAGGTCTATCAGAGATGAATGCATTAGAATTTGTATAATCAAATCTACCGTCGGCCTAATTTCTATCGCATCAGAAAAAAATCACTATCGCATCAGAAAAAAAAATCACTGTCGCATCAGAAAAAGCGACATATTTCAAGAGAACGTTCTACTGAAAGTGAGCACGGAGCACACCGAGGCTGCTCCTCAGCCTTCAAAAGGAAGAAACTCGTCAAGTGAAAATGACCTATTCGTGAACTGTGGAGGATCACCTCGTCTCTGCGTTTCTAGATGCCCTTGAACTGGGTGTCTCAAATGATTTTCTTGATAGGTTGAAGTTTATTAAAGGCTATGTTGTTCCAGTGGGTTTGCCTGCAGATATTTGCGAAACAGGAGTCGCCTGTAGTCTGTGTATGGTGTCTCACAATCAAAGATCGCAAATTGTAGGGGACGTCATGGCAGGCTGCATGCACATATTGCAGGCCTACATACAGACACCTATTTATAGAATGTCAAATCTACAGCATTTAGCTCTCGAGCGCCAGCCATCATCGACAGCGAGTCAAATTGACGAAATCTTGCAATAAATCTGACAGCGGCACAATGTCCATAGAGCACTTTGTATTAGCTGCCAAACTTGCAGGTTTATACATCTAGATCTGCGTCAAGCAGAATGCCAGACATTTTGACGTGCGCTCAGCACAGAACGTTAGTCCTGTGCTGAGATCTGTGTGTTAAAATGCATTTTTTTTTCATCCATTAAGCCCCTAAATTTTTTTTTTCAACGAGCTTCTGAATTAATCAAGCTCTTATGCCGACATGGCTAAGTCTGCAACTAAGACGAATCGCGCGAAAAAACCAGAAAGACCGGCAAAAAATTACAGCCAACATAATTTCATGTCGCCTACAGGCGTCCGCTTAGCCTGCATGTGTAGGCCACATGTACATGTAGGCATAAGCAATAGTGTTCGTGCCTACCCTATACACTGCAAGCTAATGTTTCCTTACATCCATGTTACAGCATTATTTCTTTTCCCCGATATAGTACAACAACGCATGCATTTAACATTTGATCGTTAACTCAATGCTACATAACACATAGGCCTAGGCCTGAACAGTGAACCAATTATAACATGAACTCATCGTGTTATAGTCTAAGCCCGCATGCACATGTTTTAAGTTAATTTAGCTTATTTCACGCAGCAAGCCTCAATTTGTCGCGGCTTACAACCCAGAGCTCCCCGGGGGAGTCATAAAAGGCGATTGAAGAAGGTGGAGCGGTTCTGTGCCGACTCTCTTGCACAGAATCGGACTGTAATACAACATAACCCACATGTAGGCTATAGTCTTTGTTACAATGCAAACGATTCTTAAACTACAAACCCTCTAACACGGAAATGCAAGCTTTAAGCCATGCAGACCAAAACATGTATCAGTAGCCTAATAATTCATTGATATATAGCCCGCACTAACCTGCACCGTAGAAAGCGTGACAAGTGTTATTCCGATTATGCTTCCGATGAACGACGCGTTAGTCCATATACCGAGGACTCTATGCGGTGTCATTTTCATCGTTCTATCTCCTGGCGCTTGCAGTCTTCTATATGTATCTCTTTGCAGTCTTCTATCTTTTCGCAGTCTTCTATCAGGTCGCAGTCTTCTATCTCTTCGCAGTCTTCTGCCTCTTCGCAATTTTCTATCTCTTCTCTTTACAGTCTTCTATCTCTTCGCAGTCTCCTATTTCTTTGCAGTTTCTAGTTCTTAGCAGCTTTCTATCTGTTTACAGTCTTCTGTCTCTCTGAAGTCTTCTCAACAACTGCTGAAACATTTCTTAGTTTGCCAGTATGTAAGCTGCGTCAACATCCGCCGTTTCTCGTCAAGTCATAATAACTCACTGAGAGGCGACATCGTAAATCGGACCGGATGTTGTGGGTGCGGCCTACGCGACGCACTTCCATGGTGGACGCCCTGAAGAAGATGCCCTTCTGCGCCGAAACGGACGCTAAAATATGTCTTTATCTTCACCGGGCCACCATAAACTCGCCGATCTACATCTATCATGTAGTACGTTTGCGGCTTCAGATAGCTGAGTTAGGCCTACCGTACCAAAATGAAAGCAGCGTAGGCTTACGCCACCACAGTCGATTTTCATGCGTGCAGTGCTACGCTACCCCGTTTCAAATTAGGCGTAGAATTTGCATTTAACCAGATCTTTCGGCGCATACTTCATTACACCTACTAAACTGGCACAACCCTGCATATAGGCTTTACATGAACGTACATGTGGACCCATAGACTTACAGGTTGGCATTTCAAGCGACGCGAACTTCACGCGTAGGCCTAAAATCGGACAATCACGTAAGTATAAGCAATGCCGACAGTGTAACAGGTCTTTGCTAAAAGCTTCATGACAGCGCGGCCTACCGCGCTAGGTGGTTTGGGGTTCAACTCTTCTGAAAAATTTAGAATTTTTTATATATTTTTGGCAGTATATTTTTCCCCTAAAAATCGAACTAAAACTTTTCCCTCTTGAATTTCTTTACCCCCGAAGAAAGTCAACTATAAATTGCTACCCTCGCCCCCCCATCTCCCCCTCATAGATTCGCCTATTATGTCATAGCAGGCATTTGAAAAGTATCAGAGTTTTTAGTCGACATCGTTATCAATAGAGTAGCCACCATTCAATGACATTGTGCTTCTTCGATAAAAGAATTGTTGCTTTATTGGGGTTAATGCGCTTTTTGAGCATTTTTCTCGAAACGAAGGTCAAAACGTGGTTTTTAAAAATCGCATTGCAATATGCAGTTAGGAATGCACCACGGGCGAAAATAATCGATGTCGTAAGCAAAATAAATAACATAGTACGTTTGAAGGTATCGACGAGTTTTGCTATCGACATTATTTAGAGGAAACGTTTGAAAGACTATTGATTAAACATAGAAAATTTCTGAAGGAAGTGAAGCTTTGAATTTGGCGTAGTAGCCATTACAGAAAACCTCTTTCCCTATCTGCTAATTTCATTTTTACAATAACATTTGTAACTGTAAATTGTCTCCAGGACGCCCGTAGCCTATGCTATTATTAGCAGGAGCCAAGATGGATTGACGCCGATTACTGTTTCGCAGCCCGCTCAAAAGCCTATGGCTGCCGACAGCTGTTGACGTTCCGACACGCCGGTTCTTACGTTTGAGCCCTGGATGCCATAACGCAATTAATATCCAAGTCGTATGCCTTAAAGACAAATCAAGGCCAAATTTGTGTGCAGAACGAAAAGTCTCTGAGCTACATGTAACGGCCAGCAATGTGTACATAACATTTCATTTTAGTTCAGTGACTTCAGTCGTGTCTCGAGTGATGTAAGCCTGCACGGTTAGCGCTGCAAGGTTACATTACACAATACAATGTATGTTGCAAAGAACTCGTTGTCAAGCAGCGAAGAGCTTTTGTCCAGCGAGAAGGGTTTGATGTCACCGGCATTAAAAGCGGGATGAAAGCCACGAAAGGTAGGCTAAGGGTTTGCTTTCACTGTCAACCGAAACATAAGCCTACATAATTGTAGGCGTACACTTAGAGTAGTCTAACGGGGGGCAAAAAAAAGCAAAAAGCACATTCAGATATAAAAAATAATCACATTTTGAAAAGATGTAAGCGCTCTAGGCTAGTAAGCGAAATGTCTATCAGTTCAGAGAATATGGTAAGTGAACTCCTTTTGACCCCGGGGGCCGGGGCGACTGCGGAGATTCAAAACTGAGAACGCCACTGTTACATCAAGATTTTTTTGCGTCCCCACAGAGTCTTTCTATTTGAAAATTCTTTCTGAGGAAATTCGCGAGCGGGGGGAACGGAAGGGGGGGTGGGTAGGAGGGCGGGGCGGCGTGGAATTACATGTAAATTTCTACCGCGCTTTTAACAAGGCATTTTACGTTGACTTGCTTCGGTAAACATCTTTTTCTCATTTTTAGATTTCAATTTTTTAAAGATTTCTACTGTCAACGCCATATGAACACAAAATATATAGGCACACGACGACACTACTAGGCCTACACGATGTACAAGTAACTGTCCTGTTATTGACTAGATACATGCAACATTGATTGTAAGTTCGTTTACATAAACAATTGATAGAAGCCTAATTCTTCACCCAGCTATCTATCATTATCGTCACGATTCGAGAGTGAATTGTCCAGTCGCAGTGCATTTATTACTTGCCCGGAAGTCGCAGTGCGATTGTACGCTGCGACCCATAAAAAACTTAACTGCCCCTTTTTTCACATTACTTCATACAACTTCGATGACGATATCGTTAAATTTTCAGAAAATATTCACAGTATATAGTTCAAGTGGTAACAGCTGCAACAATGCCTGTACTATAGCGCATGAGTGAGGTCCTTTATGCATCTAAAGATGCATTAAGGACGCATACGCTGTAGTTTGTGTGAGAAATGTGAGACGGCGTTTATAGAACCATTGTGTATGAGATAAAAGCCAGGCAGCAAATAAAATCTGAGATCATAAAATTAAGACAGTTTTGTATGTACATCTAGCCAGTCGAATCTGTCAACGCAATATCACAAACCAATTACGTCGAAGCAATAAAACTCCGATGTTTTTAGTAAAATAAAAGCAGCGTTTTTGCTTAGCGTAACATAAAAGTTTTACTTTGCACACTACAAAGCGGACTTCAAGAATCCTAAAAAATAACAGTTGACGCGTTCAAAAATCAATTTATGCCACTAATGAACATTTGATTCGAATGATGCAAAACAAAGTTAGCGGATCTCGTTGGTAACACGGAAGCCAACCATCAGACCTTGTCAAGTGCGAAACATCGCATTCATTTTACAATATGAAATACGCAAAAAATTCGCTTGCTCGATGCAAATAACTTCATCGCTTTACGCAGCCATTTTCGTCACATGCTTTCGCATCAGATAGCAAGTCTATCTGAGATGATACATAAAAAGTGCATCTTTATCATATATACAGAACACATGCAATCCATGCGATGTCATAGTCACCAACTAAACATCACCAAATCCATGCTTAGCATGTAAAATAATATTAGCATTCCAAATAAAAATATGACAACAGTCGTTCATCGAAATTCATGCCGATAGTAGTTTTCTATTTCTACAACACACTGTACAAAGATCACTAAGAATTAGCGTTTCACATCCTTCCTAATTTCGAAAATCATGAAATCTACGCATCAACGCTAAAATGCATTGGTGTTTGAGTCCAGTAGACAAAAACAAAGGGCCATAAAAACGTTTTAATGACTGAAATTAAAACAACTCGGAGAAAAAACGCACAGATTGTCATGTCATCATTCAAAACGTTATGAACTCAGAACTGTCATGCTTTGTACAAAAAACACCTTGTGTAATACCTTTTGTCAAATGCACCACAATGACGAATAAGCAGCAAAACTTACAACGACACACAACCCTTAGATCTACAAAAGCAGTCTCAATTTTCGAGATATGTATCTCAATATAACAGTTACACTGAAAAATTTACACATCAAAATCTGAAATGTTCACATTGAATGGATTTCTAAAGTAAACTATCTCACAAACAGCCGATCTAAAATTTTATACTGCACAAAATATTATCTTTCACTAGAACACAATAGCCGTATTACTTTAAAACCAGGTTTAAATAAAAATGGTCGTCGACTTGTTTAAACAAAACTGTGCGCATCAAGAGCCTTGGCATAATGCACAACAAATCAGCTAGAGGAGACTCTGTTACAAATACTCAAATTATATTTCTAACATCTCTTTTAATACTGCATGCAAACTCTCTGTAATGCAATGTATTTGTTTGCCATCTTATATGCAACGACACCTTCAAGAAGGTCGCAATGTTGCTCCTTCGCAGTGAGAAACTCAGAAATAAACGTCAAGCGACCATTCGAGACATTTGCAAAGGTGACCTTAATAGAGATTAGTCCAGTTAGCATGACAGCGCACACTAAAATAGCCTTAATTTAAATTTTGCTAATGAAGATTAATTTAAATTTGGATTGTACATGATTTACAATGCATAGAATGGAAATTTGCTAGTTGCTAGATTAAATAAGATGCTAGATGCCAGTTTCATTTCATTTGATGCGAATTTAGTTATACTAATGACATTTGCTACCAATAGCCAACCGATGCTTCTTGGCAAACTCAAGCCAACTGGATCGAACTCTATCTGGGTCACGACACCAATAGCTCTGGAGATCTTGAGCTCCTCATTTTAAATGCAAAAAGCAGACCATTGCGTTCATTGGTCACAAGACGGACGCCATCAACGGAATAACAGTCATCGCCGAGCGGTTTTTGCGCCCAAGATTTTCTTTGTTTTCCTCCGCGCACCCTTTGGCGATATCACATTCAATCGCTCGAATCTCCGCCGGAGATGTCGATGGAGCCATAAATAATGGAGTCATATACAGCGGCGTAGAACAAGATGGCGTGATACAAGATGGCATCGCACAAGATGGCGTTGCACAAAATGGCGTTGCACAAGATGGCGTTGTGCAAGATGACGTCGTCACACAAGATGGCGTCGCACAAGACAACGTCGCAAAACCCGACTTGTTATAACACGACTTTCCGCCACCTGACGAAGTCTCCCCAAAGCATGATGTCGTTCTTGCGACGATGCCCGATAAGCCGGCTTCAATTTCGCCCGTGGTTTGTTGTTCACGTCGCGCCGCGGCTCGACTGCGCAGCCGGGCGTAGAGATCGTCGAGCACCTCCATCTCCTGGTCGTCGATTAGACGGAAACGCTTCGTGAAGACAAGGAAGTGGTAGGAGACCGTGTTGAGGCAGTCCAGCAATCCCAACGCCTGCGCCTGCATAGATCAAATACATCGAAAATATTAATATAATTTATAATATCATTTTACGCATTATTTGACCAAAATTGAATCTGATCTTCTATGGAGTAATTTAAATAAGGTAACGCATCCTTCTACGTGCTAGAAACTTACGCTATAGACCAAACGCTACATGCAAATCGCGCCCTTAGCTTTTTTTAGAAATTTTCTTGAGCTTCTCATTGCGCATACACGCACTAAAAAAAGAAGCCCAAACATTCATAAATAAATAAATAGAATGTTTTAATATCGGTTTCATTAATTTCAAAATTTACAGCTGGACATTTTCAGATTTAGGACTGCGTAAACAAATCACCGTTTTGCAACTGTACATTTCAATTTACAACTGCACATTCTGAGTACAACTGAGCGTTACAATGCGCCTTGCCTGTGCGGAGTGACACTGGTAGACGTGAGCTATGACGTGCAGCAGCAGACGCAGCAGGCGCCTGACGGTCGCCTCAAACGAACTCGGAAACGCGTTCCCTTCAGAAACACAAACAGAAAAATTAATGCTCGAGTTGGATTGGGGCATCAGAGGTGGGATCAGGGTGTCGATCGGTAGAACGCCTGATGACGCGTCGTCCGTCTGGCTTTCTACCGGTTTCCCGTGATACGTTGGGTCATCAGAAGCGGGATCAGGCCGTGTACCCAGTAACCACCATGTAGATGCACCATGTAAACATCGCTTGCGTGAAGACGCGTCTACCGGTAGCCCGGTCATCGCTGACGACGCAAAGCGATACATTGGGTCGTCAGGGTGGGATCGCTGAAGAATCGATCGGTCGACGGCATGAACCTACCTCTGATGACCCAGTCTAACTTTTCCTTAAGGGTCTTGTTCCACGATGCATTTTTTGGGTGCAAATTTACACGCATGAAAAGTTTGTAATTAAAATACAAACAGCGAGCTAACGTAACAATGCAAATGACTGCAGCCTACCGCTGCGAGTCGACGCAGCAGTCAATGGAACTGTGACGTCACTTCAGCGCTTGTAGTTTAGTAGTAAACTTTGCATGCATGCAAATCTGCACGCAAAAATGCATCGTTGAACGAGAGCCTTATGATTTCCGCTGAACGACATCAATGACTGATCCTTATTTTACTTCATCTACAAAATCCTGGTTCAATGACATAACCTCACGCTTTTACATACCATTACAACTTTACCCTAGACAGGGGCGAAGACCCAAACAAAATGGAGTTGTTTCTCCTTACGAAATGTCAGCAGCTTACTTTATTTTTATTATTATGTGGTGGTCAATGACCTATTTGACTGCAGCTTGAGCTTGATATTTTGCATTTTAGAAACTTAATGTCTAAATGATTTTCTTTTGAAGTAATAAACATGAAAAAAATTGAAAATTGTCACGGTGTTTTACTGGTGGGAAAAAATTATAATTGTCATCGAGTCATACGTACTCTACTTTTAATTCAAGAAATCAATTTACAATCTTTTCTTTAGATTGAATTTAAATCTTGAAAATGCATTGAAATTTCCGACACGTCGACTCAGCGCTAACAGATCGCTGAACATTGAAAACTTGTTCTTATCGCCTCGGTACAAAAATACACCACCACTAAGTATACACCAGCAGAATCCGGTATTAAGGCTAATACTGCAAGCTGAGGTAAAATCCAATCCATCTCTGATTTAGAACGAACCTAAAACTCTGCCAGTGTGCAGGTAGAAAACAGCTGTCACAGCCTTGCCAAGTAACGGAGAAAATCAGTTGGCCGCCATCCCACTCAAATTGTCTAACACAGAATCTACATTCTAGAGATTGACATCTGACAAGCCAACTTCTGACCAATAAAATAAATTGCATTCCCTAGGATATCCCAGAAACTTACTGAACTAAATACTGTACGCTATAATAGGGGGAAAAAGCTCGGCACGACCAACTGGATTGCAAGCAAAATTTTTGAGCCGATTGCAGCGTAAGGTACAGTATACAGCCCTTGGCAGAATTCATGCATAATTGCATGATAGGCCTAAATTAAACAGTCAGTAGAACTTTGAGCTTTAGCTTTAGTTTACAATTTATTTTAAAATATTCGTTAGCAATAATTTTTACCGTATGCTATATTACGATTTAGAACTTAGCACACATTCCATTGAATTTTGACTAACGCTTGCACTTGTCTATCAGGCGGCTTCCACTATAAACTAATAATGCTAAAAAGTAATTATAAAAAAACCTGAACTGTCATTACACTGCGGAAACATACATAGTTAGTATCATAACATAAGCATTTGGCATATAAGTTTATGATATAAATATAACCACAGTCTTCTCAGATTTCTGCTAATTCAAATGCGTCAAGTCATCGCGCTAATGAGCACTTCCCGCCCGAAGCGTACGCGACCAATTACTAAAGCCTTCGGGCCACATCGCCAGGTATATTCAGCCATAGCGGTGGCACACTGGGACGAATTCGACGCGTTGATTCAACGCGTTGAAAACCGCGTCCGATTTTAAAGCCCTCTATTGCAGTGGCATAGATTCGGACAGATTCCGCATCGGAAACTGAGGTTGAAATTTTCACCTAATATCACTGGCCTGAAATTAACGCGCTTGCACTTTTCTACTTGAATCAAATAACCAATTTAAGGTCGGATGGAGTCGAATTTCGTCCAGTTTCAAGCCCCCTATCTACACAGCGCTACTGCATAATAAACGAATCAACGTGACGAATCAGACCGTGTGTACAACGGCTATTGCGAAAGATTGTAGATCTACACTGCATCACTGATATCAAAGTCTGAGTTGGATCCTTCAGGAAAGAAGTAACACTTAAGGCCGGTTGCTAGACTTCGATTTGAAGTGCGATTTTATTTTGTAGTCCGAATTAACCGATGAAAATATATGAAAG